>JASAMX010026744.1:0-11479 GCA_030248175.1 Microlaimidae sp. YZB2_3
AGAGTATTGCTCATCGGGGGGGGGGTTAAAATCCGAGAAACGCAAAATACCCATATTGTTTTTTTTCCTGGAGTGCATTTTACCCATATCGTTTTTTTGATTTTGAAAAAAAAATATGTAAAAAACGCTAATTTTAGGTCAAAAAGCCTTTTTGTATTGCATTTTTGAGCTTTTTATTGCTTAAAATATTCATTTTGACCTCAAAACTTAAGTTTGGAGGCAGTTGGAAGTCATTTTAAAGCCATTTTTTTCTTCATTTTTCCAAAATTGGGGGGGTTAACTTTTTCTCCCCCCCCACTTCTGAGTGGGGGGGGTTAAACCCTTTTCTCAAAATTTGGGGAGGGGGGTTAACCGTAACCCCCCCCGTGCCCATGTATGGGTCCCACCCAGTCCCAGTACTAAAAACGCTAAAAATGAGGAACTTGTAAGGTATATCCCAAAAATATTTTTGGGACACCCCCCGAACTTCGGGGGTCGGGTATACCCCTCCAAAATCCGAGAGGCTGTCCACCTACATACAACTAACCACCACACTATTAAGGTGGCCTGGCCAATGCCAAACTATGTTCTATTGGAACATCTCAAACGATTTTGAATTTTGCCAAGCATCATCACTTTTTTATTTGTTATTGAATGTGTCAAAAATATTTAGTAAGTAGGTATAGTGGAAAGTGAAAATGATATTTTTTGAAGTTTTTTTTTTCATTTAAAAATTTTAATAAATACAAAATGATTGCAAAGAATAACTTTTCTGGGATTAAAAAGTTGTGTGGATTCCATTTTTTTTATAGCTGAAGCGGGCCGGCTATGGATATTTATCCATATTGCCGCCTACCACCCTATATCAGCACTCTTGATGATGTAGAATTAAAACTAAAACGTTTACTCTAAAAATGAATAAAAAGGCTAAAAAATTTAAATTATAAGTAATTTTTTTCAAATTTTGAAAAAAAAAAAAATTTTTTTAAAACTTTTTTCAATGTGTTAATCAAAAAATCATAAAGTTTAAATTAGGTATATCATTATATTGGTGGAAAAACGTGTTTTTGAGCCGATTTTCGAAGTGTTTTTTAAAGAAAAAGTGTGTTTTTTTTTTGGGAAAAAGTGACCGAAAAAAACAACCTTTTTTAATTTTCTCATTTAATAAAATATAATATTTATGGAAAAAATGCTTATCAGACGCTGAAAAAACGCCCCAGAAAACCTATAGACCATATGTGGGCAGCTTCCCGGATTTGGAGGTATACCCGACCCCCAAAATTTGGGAAGGGGTGTCCCAAAAATTTTTTTTTGGGAGTATACGTCAAATACCCTATTTTTAGCGTTTTTAGTACTGGGACGTGGGACCCCCCCAAATTTTAGGGGGGGGGGGGGTGTTCGGGGGGTTACGCCCAAATTTTATGGGGGGGGGGTGTCCGCTATAATTGGTATTTTTTTTTTTGGGGGGGGGGGTATAACCCCCTGACCAGCTATGCTATAAGACCTATTTTGAATTAGCTAAAGGCTTTTATAAAATTTTTTGATGGGGGGGGTGACAAAAAGTGTTGTTTTTTTCGTTCACTTACCAATAGTTTTAAAAAAGATGACACAAGAAAAAAAAAACAACTTTTTAACTGGTTATTCATAAAATCCCATTTCAATGAAATCATCAAAATACGATTTAAAATCGATATGTAATCATGCAATACACCTATTTGTGCGTGTAAATAGAATAGTTGAACTTATTTATTAGGAGATTTAAAAAACTTGAAAAGGGACAAACCACAACCATACATGGGCACGGGGGGTTAACCCCATACATGGGCAAGTTGGTCCGGAGTGGGGGGGTTAAACCCCAAATTAGGGGGGGTTAAAATCCGAGAAACGCAAAATACCCATATCGTTTTTTTTCTGGAGTGCATTTTACCCATATCGTTTTTCGATTTCGAAGCAAAAATAGGTAAAAAACGCTAATTTTAGGTCAAAAAACCATTTTTACAGCATTTTTGAGCTTTTTATTGCTTAAAACATTCATTTTGACCTCAAAACTTAAGTTTGGAGGCAGTTAGAAGTCATTTTAAAGACTTTTTTCTTCATTTTTCTAAAATTGGGGGGGGGTTAAACTTTTTTCTCCTCCCACTTCTGAGTGGGGGGTGGTTAAACCCCCTTCTCAGAATTTGGGGGGGTTAACCCCCCGTGCCCATGTATGGTTAACCCCTCCCCCCAATTCTGAGAATTGGGGTGTAACCCCCCCTCCACTCAAAGGGGGGGAGAAAAGGTTAACCCCTCCCCAATTTTGGAAAAATGAAGAAAAAAATGTCTTTAAACTGACTTTTAACTGCCTCCAGACTTAAGTTTTGAGGTCAAAATGAATGTTTTAAACAATAAAAAGCTCAAAAATGCAATAAAAAGTGCTTTTTGACCTAAAATTAGCGTTTTTAACCTATTTTTTTTAAATCGAAAAACGATATGGGTGTTTAGCGTTCTCGGATTTTAACCCCCCCCCACTCCGGACCAACTTGCCTATGTATGCATAACACCCTTTGCTTTTTCAACAAAACTTTAAAGTAAATTATTTTAACCAAATTATATCTTAAAACACTAATTTTTAACACAACAATAATCAGGTTTTTAACTAAATTTTTTAAGGAAGCTAGATACATAATAGTATTTTTATTGAATAAAATGAAATACTAACATACATAAAAATGATAAGGGGCAGGGTGGGATTTTACCCACATAGCCTCAAAATTTCACTCCAAAAAAGACCCTTTTACGCCCCTCCCCCTTTTACTCAAAAAAAAGACTATGCTGCATAACATGTCATTGTCAACTAAATTCACTGATATGAATAAATCTACTTGTGAATAAAAACACCGCTTGCGCAAAGAAAGATACATACTTTTCGTTGTGTGGTTATATTAAATATATTATCAGTTCGAGTTTAGCCGTTATTTTTTATAAAGTATTTTTTTAAAATTATAACTAAAAATTTATAACGTAAATAATATCATCATAGGACTATGAATATGGTGATGATTAATCTTATTGGCGCTGTTTTTATTAAGTGTAATAAAAACAGCGCGTGTTTTTATGAAAGCTATGTGGGGGCTCTAAGTTTCAGGAATTCGTTTTATTTAACTTTGAACATATAACCTGTACTTGTACTCAGGTCAGGTGGATAAGTAAAAGAGCGAAGGAGTTAACTTTACTATACATGGGCACGGAGGAGAATTTAAACCCCCCTTTTTAGAATTAGAAGGGGGGCTGGGAGATTAATCCTTCCCCTACCCATTCCCTGTGCGCTGTTCCCATGTGTAATCCACAATGTTCACGTAAGCGTACAGGGTACACCCATAGATGTTTTTTTGGGGGAGACAGAGGGGTCCACCCCCCCTAGAGCCAAAATCTTGGCCTCCCCCTAGAAAAAATCCAGGCTCCCCCCCCAAAGCTCGAGAGCGGTCCGGCTTGACCCCCATAGCGAGGCTGACCCCCTCCTGACCAATTTGGAAGTATATTTTTTATTTACTGTCAAAAACACGGTTTTTTGGTTAAAAACAGTGTTTAAATACAGTTTTTAGGCCTAAATAAGCGGTTTTAGTACATAAAATTTAATATTAGACCTAAAAACACTTAAATTATTGAGTTAAAAAAATTTTGTTAAAAAATTGGACCCCCCTGACCCCCTAAATTTAAAATCTTGCACCCTGGGTCGACCCCCCCTAAAAAGCCAGGGGGGGTCCGGACCATACATGGGCACGGGGGGGGGGGTTGGGGGGGTTAACCCCCCCCCCCCAAAATATGAGAAGGGGGGGTTTACCCCCCCCCCCCCACTCAGAAGTGGGGGGGGGGGAGAAAAGGTTAACCCCCCCCCAATTTTGGAAAAATGAAGAAAAAAAATGTCTTTAAAATGACTTCTAACTGCCTCCAAACTTAAGTTTTGAGGTCAAAATGAATGTTTTAAGCAATAAAAAGCTCAAAAATGCAATAAAAAGGGCTTTTTGACCTAAAATTAGCGTTTTTTACCTATTTTTCCTTCAAAATCGAAAAACGATATGGGTAAAATGCACTCCAGAAAAAAAACGATATGGGTATTTTGCGTTTCTCGGATTTTAACCCCCCCCCCCTAATTTGGGGTTTAACCCCCCCCCCACTCCGGACCAACTTGCCCATGTATGGTCCGGACCCCCCCCCTTTAAAAAATTTTGGCCTTCCACCCGGGGGTTGATCCCCCCTAGCGGACCTGACCAAAAACATCTATGGTTAAACCCCCTTTTTAGAATTAGGAGGGGGCTAGGAGATTAATCCTTCCCCTAGCCATTTCCTGTGCGCTGTTCCCATGTGTAACCCACAATGCTCACGTAATCGTACACTCCTAAAAATGCTTAATCCTTCGGACTTTGGTGCACAGTATACTATAACTAGGACAAACGTCTCCAACATTTATATACAGGAGTATACTCCTATAAATTACAATTAAATCGAGGGAAACCTCGCCACCTACGACTCGATCTTTTTTATATCGGCAAAATTTCGATCAATCTCCAACAACTTTAGGACCGTTCTAATTCCAGATGCTGCTTGGAAAGTAAATGCGTATAAGTAAAGTGGTGTTACCTCCTAATACAAAAATACAAACAGTAAGGAGTACCTAATACCTGTAAGTTAGACCAACAAGTAACACTAAAACACCACCAAAAAATAATAAAATATTGTCAAAACAGTCATACCTCTGCGCTGGTGGCCCTTCGTATATCTCCTTCTGGTGCTGCTGGAATCCCGCCCCTGTTCGGCCTCATCGTGTGGAAGGGGCTTTTGTCCGCCGCCGACTTCCCGTGGAGCTGGTTGGGCCGGCCGGCGGGGGGTTTGCTGGGCGGGGGCGGTCTGGCCCGGGCTCCTCCCCCACTAACCTCCACCCCTCCGCTGTTCATCAACGGTTTCCTGGACGGGTCGGGGACGGGGGGAGCTGCGGGGGAACTCCCCCTGCTGTAGCCCGCGTAGCCGGCGCTCTCCGCCGCCAAGTTGGGCGAGGAGGCGGGATTGGCCAGCTGGGACTGGAGACGCCCCCTCCGCTCGTTCATTGGCAAATCGTCCCGAGGAGGCGGGGCTGGAGGTGGGGCACGTCCGTTATTGACGTTCCGCCCACCACCACCCGGACTGCGATTGGTGGACCCAGCCGCCGCGCGCACGCCCCCTTGCGAGGGGGTGGGAGGCAAGTTCCCTTTGTTTACCACGGCCGGCGAGGCCCCGACGGGCCTGGATCCGTTCACGCCAGATGCGGATGGACTCGGGCTTTTCCTGTCTGCATTCCGGTTGGGACCTAATTTTGTCCATTTGTACGTAATTTATATTATATAAAACTAAGGCATATACACGGTTTTTTGAGAGGTCTACACTCCTTAGCGCCGACATTTTGAGCCGATTCCGCCTTGGTAAAAGTAAAATCCAAGCTTCGACCTCCCCCCAAGCTTTAAAATCAGTTTCGCCGCCTGACCCCCCTCGCGAAACCCAACTATCCCTCCACGGTTCCAACCATCGGTGTTTTTATGGTGGGACAAAGGGGTCCACCACCCCTAAAGCCGAAATTTCGGACCCCCACACTGAAAAAATCAAGAGACCACCCTCCCCCAAAAACCGAGATAGGCCCGGCCTGACCGATCCCTTCTAGGGAAGCTGACCCCCCTTCTTCGGAATAAATTTAAAAGTATAACTTTTTAGGTACTACCAAAACCAAGGTTTTATAGTAAAAAAAACAACAGTATTTAAATACACTTTTAAGTCTAAATAGGCTGTTTTAGTATAATTCAATATTAGACCTAAAAACAGTTAAATTACTGATTTAAAAAAAACTTTGTAAAAAATCGGAATCCCTGAACCCCCTTCCCCCCAAACTTGAAATCTCGCACCCTTGGTCGACCCCCGCTAAAAAGCCAGGGGGTACGGCGGATCCCCTGGACCCCTCCCCCTAAAAAATTTCGGCCTTCCACCCGGAGGTAGACCCCCCTAGCGGCCCTGACCAAAAACACCTATGATTCCTTTAAACCATTTTACACGTTTTTTTATATATGTTTTTTAGCAAAAACCACTACTTTAATGCACTTTTAAGTCTAAATTGTCTATATAATTTTAGTCTTTAAAATTCGGCAAGCACTAAAAGACACCTACTACACCGAGGACCTAAGCAACCTAAGCAAACCCTCAAAATCAAACAAAACATTAAATTTAGCTTGATTTTAAGGTTTTGCTTAGGTTGCTTAGGGAAATTTTTAGTAACAAGTAATTTTCACCCCTCGGTCGGTCCGTCGGTCTAGTCGTCTAGTAGGTGTACAGGGGCGTAGCCAGGATTTCGGAAAGGGAGGGTTGTACTCCATACAAATTTTTCGAAAGGGGGGGGGGGTTGTAGGGGGTTGTACTCCAAATTTTCAGAATACCGTAAAAAAGACATTAAAAAAGGGTAAAATTTTTTGCGCTTCGCGCTACGTGATTCTTTTTGTTGTTATTTGCATTGTTTTTTTAAATTAAACTTGAAAAATTTCCGGCTTAAAAAGGTATAACATTAAAAATTGTGCGATAGCACGAAGAATTTTCTAAAATTGTCTTTGAAATTCATTAAAAACATCACTTAAATGTTATAAAAAGGTATATAAATGTCGAGCGCTGAGCGGAGCGAAGCGCGAGGAAATTTTTTTAAAATTGTTCTCTTTGGACCCCCAAATTTTTACCTCCGCCAACCCAAAAGGGGGGGGGTTGCCACTCCTACAACCCCCCCTGGCTACGCCCTTGTAGGTGTAGTAGGTGTCTTTTAGTGCTTGCCTAAAATTCAATGTTAGGGGTAAAAACACCTAAATTAGATTTAAAGCAACTTTGCTTAAAAACTGGACACAAATCACACAGATTCCCCGGTGGGCTCCGGCCCATACGTGGGCAGGGGGGGTTATACCCCCCAAAAATCCCGATTATAGCCGACACCCCCCCCCTAAAATTTGAGGGTACCCCAGACACCCCCCCCCCCTAAAATTTGGGGTGTTTGAGGTATACCCCCAAAAAAATTTTTGGGACACCCCCCCCCCAAATTTCGGGGATCGGGTATACCCCCAAAATCCGGGAGGCTGCCCACCTATGCTCCGGCCATATGGGAGCATAGAGGGGGGGGGGTAGGGTGGGGTTCACCTCCCCCTAGCCTCAACATTTCGGACTCCCCCCTAGAAAAAATTTAGGGGGACCTCTCCCTTTGCACAAAATTTTTAAATTTTAACACCCTACGGGTAAGTGAACAAAAAAAACCCCGATTTTTTCCAAAAAAAACACCCCCATTATCTCTTTATATAACAACTCAAAACTCAAATTTAAAAATCTTAATGAAATCTACGCCAAAATCAGCATGAAAAAGTTGTTTTTTTACCTATTTAAACCCCAAAATTTGAAAAATATAACATTTTGAAAATTTTGAATTTTTTTCCCGAAAACGAGTTCACATTCACCTATGCTGTGTTTGGAATATTGGTATTTTTGACCCTTTATAGCTACTGCTACATGCGTGAAAATTAACATTCCAAACGATTAAGACTCGCGGTAACCTTGGTTTTTAACCTAGTCGCACCAATTTTTTATAATAAGGTGTTTCTTTTCTTGGAAAAACGCTGTAAACAAATTTGAGTGCTTTTCAAAAAAAACCCATGAAAATCACTTAAAATTTAATAAAAACTTCTAAAAGTGTGTTTTAACTTCAAAAACATATAAAAACGGCATTTAAAATAAATTACTTGTCATATGGTGCATTTTACAAAAACATAAAATTTATTATTGAGAAAAAAAAGTAAAAAAACAAAAAAAAATATTTTAAAAATTTAAAAAAATATTTAATGACTGTTTTTATTTAGTTAAAATTTGTGTTTGTGCGGTTTTGTTAAAAATAATTCCCGAGTTCAAAAACAAACCCTCAGCCAAGAAAATGCTATATTTTTGTATCAAAATTTCGAAATTCATGTTTTTCTGTTCACTATTATATGTCAAAAGATTAAAATTTTTATAAAATCAAAAAATCCTAAAAATTTTCATAAAATTTAAATTTTCTGCTTTTCTGAGGTAAAAAATGCATAGATTTAAAAAATAGATCTAAAATTGACAAAAAATTACAATTATAGACAAAAAAGTGAAAATGATATTTTTCAAACTTTTTTCTTTCTATGTTAAAATTTTGATAAATGACAAAATTATTGCAAAAAAAACTTTTCTGGGGCAAAACCGTGTGTACGTAGATTTTATTAAAACGAAAACTTATGCTCTAAAAATGCAGGAAAAGGCCTAAAATTTTAAATTATCACTAAAATTTTTTTTTCAAATTTTGAAAAAACACCATTTTTTCAAACTTTTTTTTCTATGTGTTAATCAAAAACCATGAAATTTAAAGTAATTATATAGGTAGAAAAACGTCTGGGGAGCTTGAAAATGTTGTTTTATTTAAATAGCTTAAGAATTAAGTGTTTTAGAGCTGATTTTCAAAGAGTTTTTTTTTTAGGAAAAAGTGTGGTTTTTTGTGAAAAAAGTGACCAAAAAACACCTTTTTTCTAATTTTTCCATTTAATAGGTTATATTTATGAAAAAAATGATTATGAGAAGCTGAAAAAGGCGCCCCAAAAAACCTATAGACCTATTTTGAATAAGCTAAAGACTTTAATAAATTATTCAGGGGGGTGCCAAAAAGTGTTTTTTTTTGTTTACTTACCCATACTCCACTCTGGAAATCTACATTGACCCACTCCCCTTTCACTTCCCAGCCAAATTTTGGGTATGAATTTAGGTCAAAATTTACCGTCACAAACACGGTTTTGTAATAAAAACAGTACTTTTGTACTCTTTTTATACATAAATAGCCTATTTTAGTATACAAAATTCTATATTAGAGCTAAAAAATTTAAATAAATGATTTAATGTGACGTTGTTTGGAATGGAAATGGAAACCAGACACCCTCTGACCCCCCCCCCTCTAGAATTCAAGCTGGTTTACCCCGGGTCAACCCCTCTAAAAAGCTAGGCGGGGGTAAAAACCCCTGGAACCGTTTGGTGTGTAACTATAACATCAATGTGGAACTGTGCCTCTGTTTTGTGTTCCATCTGCAACAGGTGGTGCCATTTCAGCTAAACTGGAAAGAACTGCAGTGGAATTAAAGCGACAATGGAATTAAGCAATCATGCTTGTTCCTCCTGCGAACCGCTCAACAATCTTACAACATACAACATCTACCAGCATCCCAAGTCTGCTTGGCCCATGGTGCTGGGCCTCGCTTGCTGCGTCCAGCCTAAACATCTTACAGTTTAACTGCAACGGAATAAGCAACAAGATCCAAGAAATCCTGGATTTCATGCTGTCCTGTGACATCAAGATTGCTGCGCACAGGAAACTAAGTTAACCAAGAGATCCAAAAGCCCAATTACACCTGGGTACACACTCTTGAGGAAAGACCAAGTGGAGAACAAAGGTGGCGGTATCGCATTCATAGTCCACCACAGCATCCAGTTCAAGGAGCTTCAAGCCGACGAGGATAAGGTCACAGGTTGCCATAAAATATTTTCAATAGACCATCTTTACCAGGAAACCAATAATCTGAAGATAAAGGAACACACGACAATAATGTCAAAACAATACCTGATAAATTGTTTTGACCCTAACCATGCCGGACACAAACATCTTCAAGCAAAAGCAGCGCCAAGAAACATGAAACGAGACGTTGTCAACACCTACCGAGCATCTGTTGAGAATCTAATTGTTGGTAGATACCAAATCTAATAATCTAATTGTTGTTGGGGATATCCCCAACAATAAAAAACTCAAAAAGGCAAAATCTGTTATACACAGACAGACTGTAACCTCAGCGATCGCTGCATATGCTCCAAATCCAGTACTGGGACGTCGCCTACCAGAAATAGACAATCTAAAAAAGACCTACTGAGATCCAGCAGAATGACGTTATCGCAGCTGAGGTCTGGATACTGCAGACTCCTGAACTCTTATCAGCATAGAATCGACAGCAACATTCCAGACCGGTGCCCACAATGTATAAAGGGCCCCATGACACCAAACACCTCTTCAGCTGCACAGCTAAACCCACGGCACTGAGGCCTGAAGACCTATGGCGACATTCTAAGGAAGCCGCCATATTTCTAAATCTTCTCAGACCCCCAGAAGGATGAACGAGATGGGCTAACCACAACACAACAACAGGATTCCTCCTTATATTCAGTATTTTACCATCCACTCAACACTCGGAAGAGGGGGTGGGGGAGGGGGCGATGCACCCTTCTTCTAACGTAGGTACCTGACTAAAACATCTATTAGTTAAGTGAGCAGAAGAGTGAAGTAAGGAGGTTGGTGATTTAATTTTTTACCCTCCAGAATTGTTAAAAATCCGAAAAACCAATCTTTTTGTACTGTTATGGCGCAAAAACGCAATTTTGTTTCTTTTTTTGAAAAAAAATTCATTACATCGACAATTCAAACATGCCCCAAAAATGACCTAAAACTTTACCCAGAAATTAACTAGGAATATGAAGCAGGAGGTGGTCAGGGGTCAGGGTAAAAACAAAAGTTTTTGGAAGAGGAAACTTTTTTAAGGGAGGGAGTGGCTTTTTAAAGACATCCACTCCCATAGATGAACAAGGGGGGTAGGGTGGGGTCCACTTCCCCCCTCCCCTCTCGAGAAAATTTTAAGTACTTTTTTTATACTAAATTTTCTTCTAAAAACGTGAATTTTTAACACAAATTCATGTTTTTACACCCTTTTTATACCTAAATACCGCTTTTTATTCAATAAAATGTAGTATTATCTTATAAAAACTATTATTAAACATATTTAGTGATTTAAAAGTATTTTGTTTTGGAAATAGGACCCCACCCGACCCCCCTCTAGATTATAAAATCTTCCACCCCGGGTCGACCTCCCCTAGAAAGCTAGGGGGGGTTCGACCTCAACCTAGGACCCCCTCCTAGATTTTAAAATGTCATTTACCCGGGGTAAACACCCCCCTAGCTTTTTGACCGTGTTCATCTATGTACACTCCACCGACATAATCGAAAAAAATGTTTAAAAAAACAGTGTAAAGACCTACCGGATCCAGAAACACCCACTGATTTCAGCCCTCGCTGTTTCGCCAGGAGCTCGCCCATCAGGCCGCCCGGACCGCCAGAGGGAACCGCGGGTCTGGGCGGTGAATCCCGCTCTGATCCGTTCGCTGTACCCATTGTGGGTCTTAAGGCGCCGCCGCCTCGACCTCCACCACTACCGCCATCATCTTCCTCTAAAATATATTTAAACCCTTGCTATATACAGGTGAAATTATATATCAATCAATCGGTAAAAAAAATATGTGAAAAAAACTCAGAGTGATAGGGGAATTATATACGGTGATAAACACCAATCAGTAGGGAACTGAGTGTTTTAGCTACACAGAGACACTATTGCATTTAATAGTTAATAAAATACATATACATTATATCAGGAGG
>JASAMX010026745.1:0-11044 GCA_030248175.1 Microlaimidae sp. YZB2_3
CGCCACGGGGCGCCGCGCCACCCATAATAATAATAATAATAATAATAATAATAATAATAATAATAATAATAATAATAATAATAATAATAATAATAATAATAATAATAATAATAATAATAATAATAATAATAATAATAATAATAATAATAATAATAATAATAATAATAATAATAATAATAACAATAATAATAATAAAAAGATGAACATGAATTTCGAAATTTACACCGCGGGGCTAAATCGCCCCGTGGCGCTCCCGCGCCACCCATAAAGTAAGAAACATTTTTTGCAGCAGCATCACCGCACTTCAAATTAGAACCGCCTTTCCAGTTTTTTTAAGGTATTATACCCTGATATTGTTAAAATGATACAAAAAAAAAACAATTTGGTTTTATATAATGCTATTTTAGTTTTATGCAAGTAATGCAAAAAAATATTCCTTAATTGAAGTACGCCATTATTAAGACAATATGACCCTATTTAAGGCCCTTAAATTAACGCTACTATTAATGATTGCTTCACCTAAAAAGTGCGCTGCGGAGTCGAAGTTTTTATCTTCGATTTTGATTATTTTTGTAAAAATCTTACCCCTGCCCTCAATACGCTAATAGTGTTGTAAAAATTCCTTATTCTTTTACTTAAACTAATAAAAGTAACGGATTTTTAATTACTTTTACTTTTACTTTTACGTGACTTTTAAACTTCAAATTAGTTTTACTTTTACTTCTACTCTACATTTTTAATTTTAACTTCTTCTTTAAGTCTTATTTTGATTTTTTCCTGCAAATACTTCAATTAATTTAAGAAAAATTTAAGTAATTTCAACGAGTAGATTCCCTATGGGCTTGCTGTAAAATGAGTGGCAGAAAAAAGGTGTTAAGCTGCTAACACGCTAAACATCACTTATTTAGACCAAAACTTATTAAAATAAAATTTATACATAAAATTAGCAAAAAACTTTGAAACGGAGCTCTGGAGCTCCGAAAACCGATGTTTTGATCCGGTTTAAAATTACTTCTATTATTCTATTACGCTACTTTTACTTTAGAAATAAAATTTGACCGTTTTAGGTACGGTTTGTATTTAAAAAATTACAAATTATTTTTCTCTATTTTAATAGAATTTTTGTAAATAATTTTACTCCTTACCCAAAATAATCAAATATCATTACTTTTTACAACACTAAACCCACA
Source organism: Microlaimidae sp. YZB2_3 (assembly GCA_030248175.1). NCBI lineage: Eukaryota > Metazoa > Nematoda > Chromadorea > Desmodorida > Microlaimidae > Microlaimidae sp. YZB2_3. The sequence continues at coordinate 1,191 of JASAMX010026745.1, forward strand.
AAAAAATTTTCAACAACAAATCTCCAGTGGTTCAGAGGAGGAGTTATGACCCCCCAAAAATGGCATTTTTCGACAATTCTGTACGTGAAAAACTGTTCAATGGGTATAACAATTTAAGTTACAAATTATGCACTTAAATAAAGCGTCTACTTTAATTTGATACCTTGATCGTTAATATTGGTGCAGTAATTTTCGAGCAAGATATTGCATTTTTCGTACAAAAAACCCTCGATGTTTTTGCTAAAAATACAAAGTGTAGGCAAAAAATGTTGGGCAACCTTAATTAAATCACTGCCGTCGTTTGATATTTTTAGAAAAAATCTTTGTTTTTAATTGTACGGGAAACGCAATATATCAACAAATACTGCACCAACTTAACAATCAAGGTATTAAATAAAAGTAAAAAATAGCCGCTTTCTTTGAATGCATATTTTGTAATTTAAATCTTCAACTATTCATTTTTTTAAAAACCAAATTGTTGAAAAACTGCCATTTTTTGAGGGTCATATCTTCTGAACCACTGGAGATATTTTGATGAAAAAATTTTTGTAGGCTATTGTGGGCAGGGTGATATTTTCACAAAAATCATCAAAATCGAAGACAAAAAGCTTGACTCGGTAACGCAACTTTAACTCTTTAATGCAAAATATTAGACTAATTTTTTAAATCCAGCTTTTTCACAAAATGTATACAAAAACTAGTAAATTTTACCAGTTAAAAACTGGCATTTTTCTTCCCAATTTAGAAATTTTGTAAAATGTTGTTAAACAAAGGTATTATAGGCAAATAAAATCTAGCTGACCAAGATATTTGCAGTATTAAATCGACTATTTAACAACAAAAACATTCAAAATTTTTCACAAAAGCGGATTAACAGCAAAGATTAAAAACTGTATTTTAATAATTATTTATCAAATTACTTAATTTGAAACTTAAATGCAAATTTTTTAAGGGCTAAAGTTGGTTATTTTTTTATATTTTGTGAAAAGGTGGAATTAAAAGAAAATTCTGCGTTCTTATTTGTTTAAAAAAAACCCGTCATTACCGTACAACTTTAATTGGTCCCCTCATGTCTGCATTCTAATTTTCAGCGTCAGCCAGATATAATTAACAATAAGTCTTCAACCGTTCTTTTTTTCAAAATTTTCAATTGTTTTGCTGTTAATTAGCAAGTGAATGCTTTTAATTAACAAAACCAGCTAGATTTTCTTTGCTTATAATTAGAAATCTATTTATTATTTTTTATAATCATATAATTTTGAATTTAGTCCATTTCTGATTCTGTTTAGAAATGAATTACTGAAGATAGATAATAAACACCTTTTTTCACTACGAACTACACCTAAACACATACACGCAATTGACAGGTTTTTTCAAAATATAACTACTTAAAGTTTAAACAAAAGGTTGATTCGTTCTTTCAACTGATTAATGCACATTTATAAAAAAAGTGTGTATTGATATTTATATGAAAAAGATCTGAAGACAAACATACATCTAGATCTAATTAATAATGTACAGCAACACCAAAAGTCGACTCATCTTGAATTAGATTTATCCTATAAGTGTTTTTTCAGATTATCATTCTTCAAAATTATTAATTAAAAATATTTATGTTAGATATAAGTTATTATATCTAACATATATATATAAAGGTTACTATATACAACTTAAAACAAAAATTTTTCAACAAGTTTAAAAACCTTTGCAATGAAAGTGCAGTCGGTGAATAAAAAAAAGCGTTAAGATAACCACCACTTTTTAAACATAGAATTTTTACATATCCTTTTTTACCCACAAAAATTTAAACTAATACTAAAAACATATGAAGCACTAAATTGAATTCTGTACTAAGCAAAACTTGATAATAATAATAAACCTTGATACTAATAAATAATATTGAAAACAAATACATAGATAAATAATAAAACCAATTGGCATTCAGCCTTTTTGTCGTTTTGAAAATGGAGCTTTAAAAGCTTAAAAAGTAAATTACACTTTGGTGACAAGGAAAAAACAGAAAAGAAGTGAAAAAGAAGTGAAAAAAAGAAAAAAAAGAGCGCAAAAACTAAAAAACAATATTTTACTATGGTAATGCATTAATTATAGGCAAAATACTCGCAGCTAAGAGCGCAGGCGTGGTTTAATTTTCACCTTTTTTATGAAAAAAAACACACATCATTTTACCTGTTTTTAATGAAAATTTAAAAAAAAAATCATTGCCAATATAAGATTATTTTATATTAATAGGTATTAGTGTACAGAAGTATATTGCATATGTATGCATTTTGTAATCAACACTTGTTTTTTGTTTAAATTTTGTTATGTTATACGTTTAAAATCGATTTTGGTTAAGATTATTTAGTGGCAAAATGACATTTCACCTTGCCGCGAAATACTTGCTGCCGTCTATTTTAACGGCGCAGTGTAAAATGAACCATTTCAACTTATTTCCGGCCAGTGGTCTCTCTACGCGCAAATGAGAGCATGCCTTCTGTAAAATTGCATACGTACTCAAGAAATTGCCAACTCATTTCAGATTTTAAAACTTCAAGTAAAGTTGGAAGCGTGCCTCTACATGATTTCTGCTACCATTACGCTTATTAGTCGATTTAGAAGACAAAAAACAATTCTGTGCGATTATTAGAGTATACATAAAGGCGAGAGTCGCAGCTATGACGAATTTACCTATATGTAGCAGCTTTTATGTCTTAAAAGTACATCAAACACGAACCCTAGGAATTTTAATTTAACAAAACAGAAAAAATAAGATTTGAAATTTTTATAAAATGATGATGATCTTTTTTTATTAGATTTCTTACTATGGTTTTATTTACGTAAAATAATACACAGATTGTTTTAATGCAATTTCTTAATTTCTTGTTATTTTTTTAGAATTTTTTAGAGCTATAGTAAACTATTTTGCTGTAGATAAGCCATATTAATGTATAATTAAAACTTTTTCCTACAAAATGATTTAAATCTTGGTATAAATTAAGATTTTTTTGGCCAAATTTAACATTTATTTTTTTTAGCACATAAAATTCTTACAAAGTTTAATTAATTTAAATTTGTCCAACCATAATATTTTAATTTTTATACACAAAAATCTGGCGTTTTACAATTAGAAATTCAGTACACTACATAATTCAGGTTATTTTTTTAGGTTTTTAATTTAAAAAACAACTAAAGTACCAGGTCACACTAAGGAAAAAAATCGTATTATAAGCAAGCATTAAATCCCAAGGGTTAACGAGAATATATTGATTTAACCGACGGGGTTTTAACTTGCGGCAAAAAAACCAAACTAAAATTACATTAAATTTTTTTCGGATAAAACATTTGCTTAACTATATTTAAAAATATCTTTAATAAAAAACAAAGCAAAAATGTGGGAAAAACGTAAAAATACCCAACATCATTTTACTATAACAATAATGTAAAGTAATATAATTACCCACATTAAATCTACTCACAAATTTTCCAAATAACCTCAGTTTATTAGTAACACAATATTTTTTACTAGTAATACTATTGATTTTATAATTTGATTGAATCAGCAGACAGCTATGAGAACCTTCATCTGCATCTGACAAAAATCTCATAGCTTTAGCTTTCATCTCAATATTCGCAATTAGGTATTAAATGCTATTTGAAAATTTTGGACGATATCAATGCTTGTTCATAAAATCTTATGAAACATAATAACAAACTAAATTAATATAAAAGTTGCTTAAGTTAAAATTTATTATTTTTGAATAAACATTTACAATAAAAGTCAAAAAGTTTGCTGCTATTAATTGTGGTATAACTTCACGTCACATTATATTCAATGTTATTTTGTCAAAATTAATAGCACCTAAAGTGCTAAACAGTTATAATTGTTTTTAAATTTTAAAGAAACTTTTTTTATTCATTGTTAGTTAAAAACTAAATACACCACAAAATAAATTTAATAACTAAAAAAATATATTCATCATAAAATTGCAATTTTTTACTTTCTAATTTCGAAGTTCTAGATTCTAATCGAAGAAAAAAATCTGCGATTATTTCCGCCTCTGATTCCGAGCTCAGAAAACGCTTTAAAGCCATAAAACTGACAGTTTAAAAAAATAAAGAGTTTAAGGAATTTCATTCCGGGGTTAGAGTTTGGCAAATTTTTTACTGGTGATTGTTAGCAAACTCATCGACGCAAATCTAGAGAAGAAAGCTCTAAACTTTCAGACCAAAAAAAATGACGAATTACTAACAACATGACTGATAAGCGTACCTGGTGATTTTTTAAAACACAAATTCTTAGCCAAAATCTGTTGCATAATTAAAAGTCTGACAGATATACATCTATGAAAAAAACCACTATTTTTTAAAGCATTATGATTGTTAAAAAATACTTTTATCCTACAATTTTTTAAAATGTTGTAAGTTTTCAAATGACCAACGGCAATAAGTAAAAAATACAGAAAAAAAAATCTGTAGACAGATATTAGAATTATTAGTTATTAGGTATATGGAGATAAAAATTTTATTTTTTATATCTCAAAATTGTGTTTCTAGATTGATTGTCGAAAAGAATGCTGATTAGCAAAAAATATATACGCAGGTATTAAAACAACACAATTAGTCTTCGAGAAAAAAAAAATTATTTATAAAATTTCGGACTGAATTTTACTGACTGCGTTTCTTTAGTATTTTTTTGTTTGTTTGTTTTAGCGGCAAAAATCTGTACAGGATTTATATGTTGGACCAGCTAAAATATTTTTAATCAAGCGTGTTAATTATTATCTAACAAAGCTTATATTTATAGCTTTTTTTTAAAATGTTCTTCAAACAAATTATTTTTTATTTTTTTTATTTTAAAAATGTGTATTAGCCCGGGTTTAAAAGTTTATAAAAACCAGTAAAGCAAAATAAAATAAGTAATCCAAAAATGTTTTTACAGTTAATTTTTACAGGAAAACTGTTTATTGTTTTTTATAATATCTTATTAAAAACGCAGACATTTAAACAAATTGACATAAATGGGATTGAAAAATCTATGAATTAAAGATGTTCGAACTTCAAATATCATGTTCCGGTCATCTAAACAGGAAGTAGCTCCGGAGCTCTGTTCTTAATTATTTTATTTGTATTTTTAGGACTATTTATAATGTTTTTAATAAGTTTTTGAAGAAACAATCTTCAAAAATTTTGTGAGAAATTAATATATTGTATTGCTTTCTAATTATTTATATAAAACTATAAAAAAGGAGGTCGGGGAGATTGGAACTCCGGGGAACAGATACTATGGGTTATATGGAAGCATATTAAATATTGTTTAAATTTTGATCACAACATATTCATCAAGGTATTTCTGAACACATTTATTTATGTTGGTATTATATTATATATTATATTATTTATTTATTTACCTTGGTCCGGTTTCGAATATATATTATATATATGAAGCGCGTATATAGGATTTGGCCTAGGGAGGGCGGTCTGCCAATGGCTCGGCGCGGGGTTACGGCGCGAAGCGCCGTAAATGCGCTGCGTAGCGGCGCAAAGCCGACGCGAAGCGTCGGCCCGGGGGTCTGGGGGTGTCTCCCCAGCCGCCGGAAGCGAAAATTTTTTATATATGCACTAAAACCTGCTTAGAAATTGTCTCCACCGATTCAAATGGTCACGGATTTACTTCTGTTTTTATAACCCAATTTCTAAACAATTTGTTACTGTAGAAGCAACACCAAGCTGACACAAAGCGGCTGCTGAGGGTTTGTTTGGGGGTTGTCCCCCCAGCCGCATTTTTTTGAAATTTTTTTTGAAGAACCCAGGCGAAATTTTTTTGAAATATGCACTAAAAACTGCCTAAAAATTGTTTCCAGCGATTTAAATGGTCATAGTTTTACTTCTATTTATAATAACTTAATTCCTACACAATTTGTTTGTTACTATAGTATCGGCATCACGCCAACGCGAAGCGTTAGCTGGGGGTTTTGGGGTTCAGGCGAAATTATTTTTAAATAAGCACTAAAAACTCCTTAAAAATTCTCTCCAGCGATTTAAATGGTCATAGTTTTACTTCTATTTATACAACTTCATTCCTACACAATTTGTTTGCTACTGTAGTAACAGCATCACGCCAACGCGAAGCGTTAGCCGGGGGTTTCGGGGGGTGCCCCCCAGCCGCCGGAGGCAAAACTTTTTATAAATATATGCTAAAAACTGCTTAAAAAATTTTCTCCAGCGATTCGTTCGTAGTTTTACTTCTGTTTCTATAACTTAATGTCTATAGGCAAATAAAATCTAGCTGACCGCGATATTTGCAGTATTGAATCGACTATTTAACAACAAAAACATTCAAAATTTTTCACTAAAGCGGATTATTAACAAAGATTAAAAACTGTATTTTAATAATTATTTATCAAATTACTTAATTTGTAACATAAATGCATTTTTTTAAGGGCTAAATTTGGTTAATTTTTGTATATTTTGTGAAAAGATGGAATTTAAAAAAAATTCTGCGTTCTTATTTGTTTTTTTTTAAACGTCATTACCGTACAATTTTAATTGGTCCCCTCATGTCTGCATTTTAATTTTCAGCGTCAGCCACATATAATTCAACCATAATCATTTTGTTTGTTACTGTAGTAGCAGCACCAAGCCAACGCAGAGTCGGTCGGGGGGGGGGGGGCTAGAGAGTGTTCTCCCAGTTACCGGAGGCGAAATTTTTTAAAATATGCACTAAAAATTGCTTGAAAATGTCTCCAGCCAATCATATGGCTGTAGGTTTACATTTGTTTTAATAACTTAATTCCTAAGCAATTTGTTTGTTACATACTTTAAATTAATATGATGTTAAAATTTGTACTGTATCCCGAAAAGGTTGTTGCTTAATTCTATTAAGAAACAACCTTTAAAAATTTATTTAAAAAACTTATTTAAAAATATATGCGCGACTGCAAAGGGTTTGTAACCTATAAGCAAAAGGTGCGGTTGAATACAAAAAAAGAAAAATACATTGCTGATTTTACCTTGCCGCGAAGCGGGGAAAATTATTATAAGTTAAAATTAAAATTTATATAAGTTAAAGTTAAAATTTGTTTAATTTTAAGCATTTAAGATGCACTACATTTTTATAACCTGAAAATAAAAAAAGTAGAGGGGAGACCCTTACAAAAAATGCGACCCCGCACTGGGAGGAAAGCGGACCGCCCCCCCCCTAAATATGGAAAGGCCAAAAGGCCAAAAGGGGGAGGCGGTCGCTCCCCGCCCCCCTTATATATATATATATATATACATAGGCACCTTGCACTGGATCTCGATTTATACATAAAGTATGCAATATACATAAGCGTCACCATAATAAATAATTACCGTATCTCCTACTTATCATTCGTAGTATGCAGATCAAGCGATTGAAATTTCGCGCGTTTTCGATCGGTTGATCTGCATACTACGAAAGATAAGTAGGAGATAAGGTAATTATCTATTATGGTGACGCTTATGTATATTGCCTACTTCATGTATAAACTGAGATCCAGTGCAAGGTGCCTATATATATATATATATATTTGACAATTTGTGCTGGGCAAAAGTATTAATTTCTTTTGATAAAATAAATTCTATATTATGATTGTTACCTTATAGTTTAGTTTAATTTTTTGTAACTGAAAAAAATATTTAAAATCACTGTTATAAAACCATAAAAATACCACTTGCACTGATTTTTTTCTTCGTTGAAGAACTGTAAATAATCTTTTCTTTTGTTTAACGGAATAACTTCATAGTGACTAACCTTTATCAGGTTGTTTCCCATAGAGAAAAAATTCTAATAAAAATATGTGTGGTGTACAAGAAAATACTATATTAAAATCGAATTTCTTGAACAAAAAGGGAGAATTTACTTTGTTAGTACATAAAGATATATGTTTTGTTCGTCAAATTACTCTTTCTATTGATTGGAACACATCACTTATATGCTTTTAGCTTAGTCATTAAAACAATGGTTAATAAACAACTTTTTTGTTGTTTCCGATGTCTTAGCATTTGGCTTAAAGTAGATCAAAGTTTAATAATTGTGCAATTACATAGACACCAACAGCTAAGCGTGTGATAAATAAAATAATCGCCTGTGTGCTTTATAATTTTTCACAACTAAAAATCATTTTTTGCTCCAAAATTTAAATATTTAGCAATTTTTTTAAATGTTATATTTTTTTTCTTAAAAAATTTCACTTGGATTTGAAAAAAATGTTTAAGAGGTTTTATCTAGGCTGTAATTTGAGTGAATTTTATTCTTTAAGAATCATAAACTTCTTTAATTATCTCTTAAAGTGCACAAATCTTATAAGCAAGGTATCAAATTAATATAGAAAGTAGCCGCTTTCTTCGAGTGCATATTTTGTAACTTAAATTTTATACCCAGATTTTGTAACTTAATTTTTTATACCCACATTTTGTAACTTACATTTTTATGTCAAAAGCAATCTTTCAAGTGCAGAATTGTCAAAAAAAGCTATTTTTGGATCATATCATCTAAACCAGTGGAAATATTTTGACAAAAAATTTTTTGTAAGTTATTGGGGTAAGGCGTTAGGTTTTATAAAAAATCATCAAAATCGAAGACAAAAAGCCTGAGTCCGTACCGTACTTTTTAATTGTTACAGTGCGTGAAATTAATTGGAACCTAATTTAAGTAATTGCTGTCCTATGATTTGTATTTTTTTCAATTAGTGGTTTTATAAAATTGTTTGAGGTGGTATTTTAAACGGGCCGAGATCTCAAGCTTGCACCTTCTAACAACTCCACATTAATCGGTTGTTATGATTGACTTTGCAAAATGTCGGTGACGAAACTTAAGCTTTAACTTAAGTTTTAACTTAAGTTTTTTGATTGTGTGACATTTTTTAAACGTGGTTTATACAACTGTAAAAGTTTACTTACACTCACTTCGCTCACCCGGCTTTCAAACGATGCAAAGATATTTATATTTATATAACTTCGCTGCAAAAATTTAAGAGTATTTAAGAATGACGTGTTGGATGTGCTACGCCAAATCTGCCGCCAAACTACCGCCATTTAGGAATTAAGGCGTTAAAATAAAAAAATTTTATAATAAGACGGTTTTAACTAATTCATAGTTTGTTTGTCTAACTTTAAAACTTACAAAATGTGTTATAAATATAAACTCGGTTTTGCTCGACTTTTTTACTCGACTTTTTTAAATGTTAAATTAACGCGTTACTAAGCCTAACTAAAGCCTAAAAAACAACCTAAACTTTCTTTGCGCAGCTATTTGTTAAAGATTAGGTTGTTTCTAAGGATTCGCTTAGGTTTAGGAACGCATAGGCTTAACCTTAAAAAAAGTCGAGTAAAAAAAGTGGAGTAAAACCGAGTTAGCCTAAATTGCGCGCTGAAAAGTTCGCGCGGCGCGCTGAAAATTGGTAACGGTTTTTGTATTGATAGCTATGCTGCTGGAGCAAAATGTCCCACGGCGCAATAGGCTATAGTCTGCTCAGCTACTTTATAAAAAGAAGATCAACTTCGTGAAAAAAACAACTCATTTTTTTAAATTTTTTTGTACAATAAAAAAGATTAAGCGTCTTCCAGGCTGAAATTAAGGGCGTAACCACTATCCGCCAGGAAGAAATAAACAATAAACCCGCCTGTGAGAAAAATTAAAAAAAAAAGGTTTTCAGCGGTTATTTAACCAATTATTAGTTGCGTCATGTGTTTTTCTGCACGTGATATTTTTTAAAAATCGAGTGGTTACTTTACCATTCATCTATTTTCACCCTGATAGAATTTATCTTTATCAGTTTTTTTGTACTATAAAAAATTGTTTAAAGTTGGTATAGCAATATGAACTGAACTCT
>JASAMX010026746.1:0-10900 GCA_030248175.1 Microlaimidae sp. YZB2_3
TAATTCTGTCAAAACCTTAAAAAGACAAGTTTTAATAACCTGTATTTTTTGTTGAATTTTTTTGCTTAAGACAACGTCAAAAAAATCAAATGAGCAAAAAAAAATCTTTACAAATACGGTAGCATGATGATATTTGAAAACAAACACAAAAACTGGATGCGGCAGTAAGGAGATATGTCTAAGAGCAGATTGGGCAAGGAGCGGTTTGTGCATGACTGCGTTGGATTTGGTATCGCAAATTTGTCCCACTGCCAAATTGGCAGGATGCCAGAAATCAAAAATCTGAACGGTAGTTTTTTTCCCACAACTGTTGCGGTTTTAGCGGTGTGCAGAATGTGTGAATTGGATGCGGCAGTAGAGAGATATGGCTAAGAGCAGATTGGGCAAGGAGCGGTTCATGCATGACTGCGTTGGATATGGTATCGCAAATTTGTCCCGCTGCCAAATTGGCATGATGCCAATAATCAAAAATCTGAACGGTAGTTTTTTTGCCGCAACTGTTGCGGTTCCAGCGGTGTAAAGAATGTGTGAATTGGATGCGGCAGTAAGGAGATAGAGCTATGAGCAGAGTGGGCGAGGAGCAGTGCGTGCGTGACTGCGGTGGATTTGGTATTGCGAATTTGTCCCGCTGCCAAATTGGCAGGATGCCAATAATCAAAAATCTGAACGGTAGTTTTTTTCCGCAACTGTTTGCGGAAAAAAACTGTTCCAGCGGTGTGCCGAATGTGTGAATTGGATGCGGTAGTAAGGAGGTAGGCCTGAAACAAGAAGTGGGAAGAGGTTTTGTTTAAATTTAAGTGAAAAGTCAGGCAAATCGGTACAGAAATGTTGTTTGATAAAAGGGTGAATTGAACGTAGAACTTTTTGGGGGTATCAAATAAACGTGAAAAAACCAACATTTGTAGAAAAACATCACAAATTACCAAAAAAATCTATGTAGCTGACAGATTTTAACGTTTTTTTGTCGATTTTCTCTGACTTAACCATTTTTCATTCATTTTGTGGCCATTGTCAGATCTTCAAGAAGCAAGTTGATTGTTTTGTAGGGTTTTTTTGTAAATTAGTGACAGAAGATTTAAAAATATTTATATATTTCCATTCCCATCGCTGTTGCCCCTGAATTAATGAGTCATCTTTGTTTTCGAGGTTTTTTGTGAAAATATGCGATTTTTAACCAGACTGTAAGGCTGTGTAAATAGGGCTATATTTAGTGCCCAGAGCTGTTTAAAAGCTTCAAATGATTGCAAAACACCAAAAAATTTCAAAAAAATAACTGCTACGTGTTTTGTGTAAAGTTTTGATGGGTTTTAGTGAGAAACAATAATTACGATTTTGAGCCAAAAAAGTGAGTGTTACGCGGCACTTTTCCTATTGACCAAAAAAATTTTATTTCTTGGCGTTGGAGGTTTTAAACGTTTGCAAACCGTCAGGGGCACATCGCAAAAATAGGGGCAACATTTTTTGAAAGCCCCTAGGACGGTGGCTTTTTAGCATTTGAGGTGCTAAAATGGTAAAATTTTGTATAAAAGATTGGGCGTGACTAACTCAAGATTTTTACTTTACGGATGAAAAACTGACCTCATTTTCAAAAAGTACGTTGCAATTAAAGTGTTCAGTTCGAATTTCAGAGCCGTAGCTTAAATTTTGACTGATTTATGATAATTTCAAACCTTGTAATTTTTTTGACAAGTTTACAAAAAAATGCGAAATTCGTAAAATTTGAATTTCTCAAAAAATTTCTTTTACGGATGGACTAATAATTTTAGTACGGCGTTCCTATCACAGGGGGCACTATAAAATTGCGTTGAACTCGTTTTTCTGTGTATTTGCGTTTTTCAAATTATTGCTTGAAGATGGGCAAAAATTCACCCAATTTTTGGCTATTTTTGGGTAAGCTGTAAAAGTAACTAGGGGTATCTATGGCTAACGAATTTAGTATTGGCCGGTAGCCCCGATTTTTCTCGTTAAATTTAGCTATTAACGGCCGTCCAACTCCTACATGGTCGATCACACAAATGAAAACACAAACCCGTACTCAAATATCTCAATTTTTCTGTTTTTAAAATTCCTAAAATTGAGCTCTTCAAAAAGTCCAAAAAACGTCTCTGGACTCCCAAAAACGTAATATATGGGGCAAAGTGGGTCTTTGACATGAATAATATCTATTTAAAAGTTTGAAATAACTCACCCACCTTTTTTTTATTTGGCATTTTTCAATAGCCACCTTTTTTGGGTGGTTCACACTAACGCACACGTAGTTTAACCCTTACTTTCCCAAAATTCGGCAAAAAATTTTTATTTCATCAAAAAATTCAGAAAATTTGCTACCATTTTCATATAAAAAGTTTTCCTCTAGCATAAACCTGGGCCGAGCTACAAGCGTTTAAAGATCTGGCACGGCACATAAAATCAGTATATAAGCGAGTTTGTCTCCCCCCAAGTTACTTTTTTCAATTATCAAATAAGTTTTAATCGAATCCAAAAAATAAAAATTAATCAACTATAGTATCTTTAATGTAAAATAAATAATAACGCGTTTTATTTAGTAAAACGTGCAAAATCTTACATTATAAATAATTCAGAATACTATAAATCTTAATTCTTATGATATTGTTATTTTTTCTCTATACAAATTTTCAAGTTTAGCGATATTTAGTATTTTGTAGTGTTACTTAATATTTTGTAGTGTTATACGTCAATTGATGTTATGCTTGTCCTAAGGGATAGAAACTATTTGATTAATCTCTGCTACCAGCCCAATATATGAGCAAATTATATAATAAGAAAAAAATATTTACATTACATTACATAAGTAAAATAGAAATATGAAAGATGATAATATTTAAAAGTAAACATCCCTTTGGCTTTTGAATCAATTTTTGACTGAGATTAATGTATGAGGAAGACGCAAAATTAAAGATTGAAGTGCAGGAATGAAACAAAGAAGCAAAACATAATAAATAACAAAACCAACAATACAACAATATTTATCCAAATCAATAAAAAGGAAAATACATGACAGTAACTAAAATATTTTAAATTAGTTAAAAGTGGTGAATCACAGTTGTTTTAGCCCTCAAACAATTAATAACTATTAATAGAATAGTAGATTAGTGCGCAACAATAGCAATGAAACAAAGGTTAGTGAGTGAGTGACAGGTATATGGAGTTTATAATAATTTACAATTGACAATATTAAGAGTTTCAGAACCTAGCTTTCAATAGCTACAAGATTGACCAATATGTAATATTTTTATTATTATTTTTTTCCTTTTGTTCAACACAGAAACAAATTACACAACAATACAATTAAGGAATCAACATAAAACTCAGCATTATTCTTTAGATAAACACTGAGCTGCAATATGACCAGTGGGATGACACTTGTAACAGGTTTTTAAACCTTTCTTTCTTAGGAAATGACCGTGTTTCTTACCTTAAAATAAATAAAAAATAATTAAATTGGACTTAAGGATAATACTCTATGAACATATAAATATTTTATAGGTGTATAAATGTCCCTTTTTTTCTCCCTGGTAACTTACAAGAGGACATTCCGCCCCCAAAGCTTTCTTTATTGACCACAGACGCCAGATTACTGCAGGCTGCTGACAGATTTTGGGCTATTGCAACCTTTGCTCTACTGAGGTGAAAACTTTCTTTTTTGCCACATGCTCGACCTCACTGGGTTCCTCCTCTTTCTCGTCTTCAAAACCCACGAAATAAAGGCTTTAGTTCACGTTTGTGTTCCTTTTCTTTTGCTTGAATTTCTTTTTTGGCACTTGACTCTTGTTCATTTTTCTTTTTGAGAGACATGTGAACCACCGCCAAATCGTCAATATGGCTTTCTTGCAGCTGGCTATTGGGAGCTCCCTGCTGGGATTCAACCTCCATTTGGTCATCATTAGTGTCACTCATACTAAAATATACATTCGTAAGGCATAGCTATTTTATGGCGAATAGTTTTATACAATTTTAAAATGATTAATCCCCATACACTCATTATTCAATGAGGGAGGAAAGAAAGAAAAAAAAAAGAAAGAAACAACAAAAGTTTATTTTAAAAATTACACGCACAGAAATCAATAACTCACATATAGTATCACACTATTTACTTTTACTGTTGCTTTTTCATCATCAATATTCGTCTCTAGAGGATAGACAGCTGATAACGGTTTATTATACACTTTTATTTTGGTTTGAACTCTAAGAGTTCTAATTTTTCCATCCTTTGACTTTATAGCTGCTACAATTCTTCCTAATTCCCAACATGTTTTTGGTTTGAATTTCTCTTCCAAATACAATTTCTCCCACTTTTGGAATTCTTGTAATTGAATCACGAGGATTTTTAAACTCTATTTTATGTTCTTCTCTGAGGCTAGGTATGTACTTCCTTTTCCATATATCTTTCAAATAGTCTAACAAGTTTTGTCCCTTTTTCCACATACCAAGGATTTTTTCTGCATTAAAAGGTTTTTTGAAACAAAAATCAGGATCTTTTTGTTTGTCATGTCTTTCATCACTCTGATCAGGAAATATCATTTGATTGTTTGGCAACAAGATTAAGAAATCTCTGGGACATAGTGTGTTAAATCCTTTTGGATCTTTTGTTACTGAAATCAATGGAAGTGAATTCACGTCACTTCTGCTTCTTTCAACAAGGTCTTCAATTAAGTCCAAGTAGAACATCTTGAATAGCCAAAAATTTTCTAAGAACTTTCTTGACTAAACCATTTGGTCTTTCATAAAACCCACCCTTCTAGGGTGAGTATTTACAAATAAATTTCTATCAAATTCTTCGGTTACTAATTTGTTCATGAATATCAGGAGGTAATGTCTTCTGAGACAAGAAAAAAAACTTCATTTGCCAATTTAAATTGCATGGCATTATCTGAAACAATCAATGCCGGCATGCCATAACGAGTTATAAATTTTCTGAAGGCTAGAATAAATTGCTCTGTTGAAAGATCTGATACCATTTCAAGATGTATTGCACGAATGCTCAAGCAAGTAAAAAAATAAACCCAGCATTTATAAGCAGCTACCTTTTTTGTTTCATATTTCTTTTCATATTGTTTGTAATATAGAGGACCAAAAGCATCCACCCCTATGTGAGAAAACGGATTACTCATTGTGAATCTTTCTTCAGGAAGTGGTGCCATAGGAGGCAATACAAACCTTTTTAGATTGTAGCGTTCACACAAAAAACAATTGGAGAGAATTTTACCCACTGTAATTCGTCCACTTGGAATCCAATACTCATTCCTGATAAGATTTAAGGTTTGATATATCCAAACATGACCATTTGAGTTATGTATTCTTTTAATTACCATTTTGGTAAAAAGACTGTCTTTGGGAAGCAATTTTGGATTTATTGCATCTGTTGATAGGGAAGCCTTCTCAAGTTTTCTTTGGCATTTCAAAATACCATTATCATCTACTCTCACATCTAGTTGTTTAATGATAGAGGTTTTCTTACCTGAAAATAGATCTTTAAAATATTGTCTTTGAGTAAATAACTCCCATTTATGCCTGGCTGTAAATATTTTTTCTTTTTGTAAATTTCAGGATATAAATTTTCTTTTTACTTTACAATTTTGAATAAATCTAAGCACCCAAGCAGTGATACGAAGAGTTTTTTGAAGAGAAAAACCAAATTTTTCAGGGTTTATGATACCCATATCCCTGGAACAACATGAATTTCCAAACTAGGGTTACTTTGAATGGTTCCCACTATTTCAGTAACAATTGTCCTGTTGGATACTTCACAATCTACAGCTTTCTGGATATCCTCTTTTAAAACTGGATCAAAATTCCTGTTAGGCAAATCTTTTTCATCTTTTTTAATCCCTGATGGACCCTCCCACCAAAAGGGCCAAACAGCAATTAGAGTTTTTTTTCTGACATTTTTGTAGCAAGATCGGCTGGATTATCTTGAGTAATTACATATCTATATTCTATATCAGCGCTATTTTGAATTTCAGTTATTCTTTTTTTACAAAAACTTTTAGAGTTTTTGTTGTGTGTATCCAAGCCAATACAATTTGGGAATCATATACAAAATTTTTCTGACATTTTGCATATTCATATTTTGGGTAACATATTGAAGGCAACGAACTCCTAATGTTACTGCCATCAATTCCATTCTGAGGATTGAAATATTTGCTTTAGGAGCTACCATTGATTTTGAAAAAATTAATTTGTTGTGGTGTGTCCCATTTTCATAGCTAGAAGCATATATATGTTTGCAGCAAAAACTAATTGAGATGCATCTGTAAAGCAAAGCAATTTTGTATTAGTTGGTTATGACAAAAAATATATCTGGGCATTGAAAAAGAATTGATTTTTAAAATGAATTTTTCCAAGATGTTCCATTCTTCCAAAAGAGTTCCATTCTTCCAAAAGATTAAAGAAGATACGAGAGATATCCACCCGAGTGGATCAAAAATACCTGCAATAACACCAAGAAATTTTCTTTTTGTATTAGCTGAAAACAGTTTGTCCAATTGAGGACATCTTATTAAGAAACTATCTGAGGAGCGATCCCAAGGTATTCCAAGAATTTTAACAATTTCTTGTTTATCACAATCTTGTTTTCTTATTTCAGGAACAAATTTAGTAAATTCTTTACAATTAGAGCTCCATTCTCTTAAATTCATGGAACCTAATTGAAAAACTCGTTTGCTTTTGAAATAAAAGTTCTTTGCTTCCTCAAGTGAATTACCCCAGTTATTAAATTGTCCACATAAAGATTTTCTGAGATAATTTTTGTGATTAAAGATGATTCTAAGTTTAAATGTAGTTCAAAGATGCAGAAAGCTACCAAGGACTGGAAATCACTCCAAATATAACTCTGGAAAATCTATAAATCTGGATGTTGTCATTGATTTCCAATTTAGAGAGGTTCTTT
Source organism: Microlaimidae sp. YZB2_3 (assembly GCA_030248175.1). Lineage (NCBI taxonomy): Eukaryota > Metazoa > Nematoda > Chromadorea > Desmodorida > Microlaimidae > Microlaimidae sp. YZB2_3. The sequence goes on from JASAMX010026746.1 coordinate 6,911, forward strand.
AACCACAGAAATCTACATACATCTCGATGTGGCTCTTGAAGACCCGTCTGGAGATTTAGCTGTCAAATGAGCCGGGGCAAACCGGGGTAAGGACCCCTAAGAATGCAAATTTTAAAGCGCTTCTAAACATTTTTTACATTGAAATATTATACAAGATTTTATTCACAGAGCTAATTTAATTGTTTTAATATTAGGATATTTATTGTTTATTATGCTTTATTAAGATTTTCTAAAGCCTCTTTATTTTATTAAGATTCCTTATTTTAATCACAAATTCTTATTCTAAAAATTTAAAGATATCTTGTGTATTAAAAGCCGTTTGTAGATTTTATTTACAAGATAAGATGTTTACAAGATGGTTTTATTTGCCTCCTTAATCACAAGACGTATTTTGTATATATTGGAGTTATTTTAATATCATTGCTAATATTAAAAATATATAAAACAAGAGAATTTTCGGCTAGACAGGGAATTTTTTACCTAAATTTTACAAGAAATGTTGAACTTGTGACTTTTCACGCGAAAGCTATTTTCTGTGCACTCAATAAAACTTTTCTCGCACAGCAATATTTCATACACCAAAAAACTCGTTTTTTCTAAGCCTATTTTACTAAATCGCTTTGTGCAAAAAATTAGCAGAAAATGATGATTAAATTCGATTATTTAAATTCGATCATGTGTGAATTGATTAGAACGGTTTATTGTACAACTGGACATAGGGTATTGCATTTAATTTCGGCACTTTTTTGTTTTTCCGTTGTAACTTTTCACTGTATGGCCCGAATTTCATGTTTGATAGCTCATTTTGAAGCTTTTACTATACTGCGTTGCGTCACAAAAGTTTCACTGTACAAAAGTAGTTTTTTTACTAAATTAAATCAGTTTTAAAAAAAAATGGAAAATTGCCGAAATTAAATGTGTGCATTTAATTTCGACACTTTACAAACCATCGATTTTTTCTCAGTCAAAAAATCATCATTTTCAAAATTTTAAAAGCCTATCATTATCTCCAGACAGTTTTCTTTAATTTAAGCTTCTACTTTTTGTTCAATGTGTAACTGGCAAAAAGTTACAGCTAAAATGCCAAATGGTATCAATATGAGCAAAATTTGGGGGAAAAAGTGCTTTTAATTTCGGCACTTTTTAAAAGGACCCTCTTAATCGAATTTAAGTGCAGTGTTACGACCCCTACACATTTCAACGTTGTTTTTTAACTATTTACAATTACAATTTAACACCCGACCACTTATTTTAACCTGTTTTTACCTACAGCAATATGTGTACCGAAATTACACTATTTTATTTTATAACGATTGCTCACCACAGACGTAGCGTAGAACCACGGGAACTAAAAATTCGGAAAATAGACTAAATTTTACCAGGACAGTTTAATTTTTAAACCAATTTATTGCGTAATCATGAAATGCCCATGTTCTAAAAACGAGTATCAATTTTGTTTTATATAAATCACACAATTTCACATAAAAATATTATAGCATAACAAATAAAAAGCTCAAGAAAGTCATCTACATATAATTAGATCTCGTTTGAGCTATCAAACGTCTCATTCCGTCCAGGATTACCAAAGATATAGTCCAAAATCAAAAATGCCTAATTTGGAAAAGTGTCGAAATTAAATGCACTACCCTATTTGCTTCGATTATATTTTTCTCGCGTTTATTTTTAAGTGAATATTGGAAATTGTTTTTAAATTTTGTTACGTTAAAAAATTCAAGCTGATGTCTAGTCTTTATTTTAGAATTTTTAAGTTTATTGTATATCTACACAATGGTATTCATAAATTTAAAAAAAAACCTGCGGAGTCAGTCCAGTTTTTTTGAACCCAATATTTTGTATCCAGCCAAAAGACACCAAACGTTATTTTTTAAAACAAAAAGTTAATAATGAACTGTTTAAAATTTAAGATTTTTATTTTTTCTAGTAATACATCAAGAAAACAATAGAAAACACAAACACAAATGTGATTGCAACCCAGTTGAGTTACAAAAACACAGATCACAAAGTTGAGAGAAGACCTGGCTGAATTAGACTTACTAGAAAAAAAAATGACTAAAGGCTTTAGAAAAGTAAAGCTCTTTATTTAGTCATTATTACCATGAGTTAATTCTTCAAAGATTTTTTAAATTGGTACAATGTTTTAGAACTGACTTGATTATCATTTAGATAATTCCATTTACTTATAACTCTACTAAAAAAACTGTATTTTCGGCAATTGATTTTTGAGTGTTCTTTTTTGAGTTTTTTTGAATGTCCTCTGGTTGGATTAGGGTTAGGAACAAAATATTTCTTAGGTGTTTCAAAATGTTTGAAACATATCCATTTTTTCTTTTCTTTTCTCTAAAGTTTCTAGATTAAGTGTATTTAGTCTGTTTATATATCCAGTATCTTTTAATTTGCAAACCTTAAAAACTCGTTTAGTAAAATAACGTTGGACTTTTTCTAAAATGTATTTATCCTTAGCCATATATGGATTCCAAACAACACTTGCGTACTCAACAGTAGGACGCACAGAACTTTTATAAGCAATTAGATAGTTTTTAATGGATTGGGATATGAAACATCTAAAAATTAAGTTAACTGTTTTTAAAGCTTTACTTGCTATTTTTTTACAATGTATTGAAAACTTTAAGTCACTAGTGATGAACACACCTAAGTCTTTTACCATATTAGTTTTAGATAGCTTCTTATTATTTAAGTAATAATACGTTTTGTGTACATTTTTACAAAAATTTAAATGTAGTACTTCACATTTATTTTCAGATAAGTTGAGCTGCCAATCTTGGGCCCATTGGGCAATTCTATTTAGATCAACTTGTAATTTGATTTGATTATCATTTGAGTCTGAAAAACTAGTATAAACCTTTGCATCATCTGCAAAAAGTCTAATTTCTGAATTTTGGACACAATTAACAATATCATTTATATAAACAAGAAAGAGAAATGGTCCCAAAACTGAACCCTGTGGTACTGAACTTGTAACTGGGTATGAAGGCGAATAAGTATTGTTTATTACTATTTTCATTTTTCTATTAGTTAAAAAAGCTTCTATCCATTTTAGAAGCTTACCAGAAATTCCATATTTATTTAATTTAAACAAAAGCTTTTGATGCGATACAGTATCAAAAGCTTTAGCAAAATCCAAATAAAATACATCAACTGATTTTTTACCTTGAAAAGCTAAAGTCCAATCATTGTAAACATCAAGAAGTTGTGTAACTGTTGAGCTTTTATCTTTAAAACCATGCTGAAGGTGAGATAATATATTTACAAAAAAGATAGAAAGCTTAGCTTTTACAATTTGTTCCATTATTTTACAAGAAAAACATGTAAGAGAGATTGGACGATAGTTTTCTTTTTGACATTTTGAACATTTTTTGTACACTGGTGTAGTAAATGCAATTTTCCAATCACTTGGAAGTTCACCTGAATCAAAAGATTTTTGGAATATTTTAGAAAGGGGTTCAGCAATAACTTTTGCTAATCGCTTTAGAAAAAGAGCAAGAATGCCATCAGGAGAACGAGACAATTTATTAGGCAGTTTTTTAAGAAATTTTAAAACATCTCTTACAGTAAAATTTATGTTTTCAAGTATTTGATTGTTTTTTGGTTCAAAATATGGGAAATTATTATTATCTTTGGTGAAGACAGAGGCAAAATAGTCACCAAAAATTTTTGGCAAAATAGTCACCAAAAACTTTTTCAGAATCTTCAGTTTCAAAACTACCATCTACACATTGTATTGGAGGAACAGCTTGGAATTGGATTTGTTTATATATTTATAAAAATGACCAATATCATGTGATTTAAGAACCTCTTCTTCTTGATCTGATTTGAACTTTTTGACACTATTTGCATAAAGTTTTGAAATTTTTTTAAATTGATTTTTGAAATTATTTTTACTATGTCTATAGTCTATACAAAAATGATGCGGACTGGCGACAAAACTCGAACTTTGAAATGTTATATATC
>JASAMX010026752.1:0-23525 GCA_030248175.1 Microlaimidae sp. YZB2_3
ATGTCGTTCTTCGTTCAGTTACGTATGCTTAGGAATTATCTGTTTAATAAAGTTGTTGAGGATGCTATATTAGACCATTTTTAATAAAAAATAGTGAAAATGATACATTGTGTACTGTTTTTTGCCCGCAAAATAGTTTTTGAGTGTTAAATGCTAAATAAATAAATAAATTAAATTAAAATAATCTTAAATAAATTAGATTTTGCCCAACGTTTTTGGCTACACTTCATGCTTTTAGTGAAAAAAATCGGGGTTTTTTGTGCGGGAAACGCCATATCTCAACAAATACAGCACCAATTTGAACAATCAAGATATCCAAATAAAATAAGAAATAGCCGCTTCCTTTGACTACATATCTTGTAACTAAAAATATATCGAATGGGCAATTTTTCAAGCACAGAATTATCGAAAAAAACGCCATTTTTGAGGGTTAATATCTCCTGAAACACTGGAAATATTTTGATGAAAGAGTTTTTGTGGGCAATTGGGGTCCGGGGGTAACGTTTTCACAAAAAAATCATCGAAATCGAAAAAAACAGTTTGACTCTGTACTGCAGTACGGTACTCCTTTATCCCGTTCCCGTGATTGCCTTTTTCCCTATTACCATAAATGGGCACGGGAGGGTTTGGGGTTAACCAACCCCAAATTATGAAAAGGGGGTTTAACACCTCCCTACTCAGAAGTGGGGTGGGAGAAAAGGTTACCCCCCAATTTTGGAAAAATGAAGAAAAAAGTGTCTTTAAAATGATTTCTAACTGCCTCCAAACTTAAGTTTTGAGGTCAAAATAAACGTTTTAAACAATAAAAAGCTCAAAAATGCAATTAAAAAGGCTTTTAACCTGAAATTAGCGTTTTTTATCTATTTTTTCTTTAAAATCGAAAAACTATATGGGTAAAATGCACTCTGAAAAAAACGATATGGATATTTTGCGTTTCTCAAATTTCAACCCCCCCCCCATACATGAGCAAGTTGGTCCGGAGTGAGGGGGGTGTGGTTAAACCCCAAATTAGGGGGGAGGGTTTAAAATCCTAGAAACGCAAAATACCCATATCGTTTTTTTTCTGAACTGCATTTTAGCCATATCGTTTTTCAATTTAAAAAAAGGTAAAAAAAGCTAATTTTAGGTCAAAAAGCCTTTTTTATTGCATTTTTAAGCTTTTTATTGTTTAAAACATTCATTTCGACCTAAAAACTTAAGTTTGGAGGCAGTTAGAAGTCATTTTAAAGACTTTTTTTTCTTCATTTTTCCAAAATTGAGGGGGGGGGAAGTTAACTTTTTCTCCCCCCCCCACTCAGAAGTGGGGGGGGGGGGTTAAACCCCTCTTTTCAGAATTTGGAGGGGGGGGGGGAAGGGTTCCCCCCAACCCGCCCCCGTGCCCATGTATGCCCCCCTCTAATTTGGGGTTTAACCCCCCCCCCCCACTTCGGACCAACTTGCCCATGTATGCCTATTACCATGGTGAAACGTTTGTCTCACCACAGCAAAATTTTTGTTTCACAGTGGTCATGTCTTCGGCTAACCATTGTGGTGTGTAACCTTCACTGCGGTTAAATCTGCGTATTATTAAGGTCTCTAAGTAGTAAATAAAATAAATGCTTCATACAACGCGCATTTAAACCGTTTTCAGCAACCTCCTGCTTATAAAAGCCATAATGCAAACAATTTTATTTATTTTATTTTACAATTTTATTCTTCTTTCCTCCTGTCTTTTTAAAAAAAACTAAAAATAGGCTAACTTTTTTGGGGTCATCAGAATATCAACTAAAAAAAACCAAACGTCTAACCAAAAAAAACCAGCCTAAAAAACCAGCCGTCTAAACCAGCCTAAAAAACCATATTAAAAAAGCAAACGCCAACTTTCAATCTAATTTTATTTTTAGGTTCATACTTTTACAAAATTAAACACTAAAAACTGCAAGAATCCAAATTCAATAAAAATTATATTTTGCATTTAATTTTTACACAGCATATTAGAGTTATATAATAATAATAAAAAATATGATGATAAATAATAGCATAATAAAAACTTTTCAACTTAGTTTATAATTTCAACCGTTTGTCCTTATGCCTACTAATCTTAATTATGTAAAGCGCTTCTTCACGAGCGCACAAAAAAATTATTTTTATTTTTTTTGATTTTGAAAAAAAAAACTGTCAGTTCACGTTATTTTGGGCACAATAGAGATCAAACAAAATTTTATTATTTCATTTTAATAAATATTTATAAAATAATCAAATACACAACATGGATTTAGGTTTGTTTCACAGCAAACGAACTACTTGAATGCGCTAATAGATATCCAGTTGTATCTACATTTTATGGACACAAAACCTGCTACACGGACCAAAATATAGCAGATTTGTACTCGCAATGGTACCAGTGCTTTACAGATACCAATAAACAATATGATTGTAAGGTATGTAAGTTGTATCATGCTGTACTGGCCCAATAATGGTTGTGGATTCCATTGTAGCAGAATGACAAGGATACCATATTTGGTAATTTGTGGCATATTTAACAAACAAACAAACAAACAGGACAACTAGTGTCTTTACAGTTTTAAAACCTTTGAGTACAATACAATACTGGCAACCTTTGTGTTTTTTAATGCAATACTGGTACTTTACTGCATTAAAAAACAACAAAATGCTAGTAATGTACTGTATTAAAGTTTTAATTCGAAAAAATTCTGGCACTGGCACTGGCAAAAAATAGGGAAGTAAAAAATACCGGTAACCAAAATGATTTTGGTCAAATTGCAGTCAGTATTGATAAGCAAAATAAATGCATAAATGATCTATATTAATTTCTTAGTGCAGGTGTAATTGGCCCAGTGAAAGCGCGTGAACGTGGTGCTAATTATTGTAAGAAATGCCAAATTATGCAGTGTAATTTTCTCTGCATGAAATTATTATTAATTTGCGTAGTTATTTTGTATCTATAAATATTGAATTTATAATAAAAATAAGCCTATATTTTTACATTGTATTATAACACCCACAAAATATGTAAAATAATACTATAAATAGAAGGTCTCTTTATGAATTTATTTGGCAGGTAAGTTGTTGTGTTTACGTTTATTGGTAAGTGCCAAGTGGTGTCACTTTAGTGACTTGTTATAAAGACTTTATTACTTTGTTATAGTGAGATCAAACAAAAGTAAACAGCGATATAACCAAAAATGGTCTCCCTAAAATCAAGCCCTGCTCACACTGCTGCGATAGGCGACAGGCGATTAGTGACAGAAGATAAAAAATAAACTTTTGTCAGTTCACACCGCTGCAATAAGCGATAGAAACTTGCGTTAGGCGACAGACGATAGTGGATTGAGCAAAGTACTAATCTTGTAATTGCAAGAAGTACAAATGAAATAATATTTATTGATGTCGACATAATTAAAAGCTTTTGGCCAAAACTACCGCCATTATCAATTACATCTAAAATAATATTAAATATATCTCTATATCTAAAATATATATCTAAAATAATATTAAATTTAAAATTATAAATATACTATAAAATATAAGAAAGTGAAGACGTTATAATAAACGCGGTAAATACAAAAAATATAAACAAAACGCAAAAAACTCTAAAATAAGCTTAAATTAATGCTAGCAACATTCTTATTAAAACAGGATTATCTTTTTTAATACATAAACTTTTATTCTCAGATTAAACTCATTATTTGCTAAACAAAACACAAAAATCTCCAGAACTTGGCTGATTATTAAGTAAATTACATGTTAAAATATTGTCAAACACAGCTGAATTTTTTGGAACAATATTCTTTCCAGTCCTAGATGATATTCCAATGTGTTTTGAGATTCCAGTACTAATGTGGCGAACCGTTTGGCCGCAATAAGTGGAGTTGCACCCCCTACACGTAAATTTGTAGACAATACTAGATCTCAGATCAAATGGGATCCTGTCTTTGAATGGAAACAAGTTTGTAAAACGCAAAGATGTCTTAAACACAACTTTAAGCTCAACTTGTGGATAATATTGGTAAAACAGTTTCTTAATAATAATAATAATAGTAAAGTAAAGGTATATTTAGTACAATTTAATTACTTCCTATTTACTTAAATACACCACAAAAATTTGACAAATCCACTGCATCAAGCGAAACTTTAAAAACTCCAAGCGATTTTGCATAAACAACACATTTAGGCAAGCTATTCCATGTTTTAACACATCTTTGTGAGAAACTAAATTTACAACAATCTAACCTATACTTCTCTGGTAATTTTAATTTATACATTTGACCACACGTGAAATATAGTGAATTTTCAAAAGCAAAAAAATTTTCAAAATTTAAATCTATATTTTCATACACTATAGTGTAAACCATACATAAATCGATTTTAACCTTTGCAATTCTAAGGAATCAAGATATAAAGCTTTTAAACGTGATTCATAATCACTATATGGAACATTGCAGCGCTAACAAATTTTACAAGTAAAAAACTTTTGGATTCTCTCAAATTCTCTTCAAAAAAACTTGACAAATCCACTGTATCAAGCGAAACTTTAAAAACTCCAAGCGATTTTGCATAAACAACACATTTAGGCAAGCTATTCCATGTTTTAACGCATCTTTGTGAGAAGCTAAATTTACCACAATCTAACCTTTAGGCACCTTGCACTGGAACTCGGTTTATACATGAAGTATGCAATAAACGTAGCGAGTCCCCATAATGGATAATTACCATATCTACTACTTATCTTTTGTAGAATGCAGATCAATCAATCGAAATTTCGCGCGCTTTCAAGGGTTGATTTGCATACTATGAAAGATAAGTAGAAGATACGGTAATTATCCATTATGGTGACTCCCTATGTTTATTGCATACTTCATGTATAAACCGATATCCAGTGCAAGCTGCCTATACTTTTCTGATAATTTTAATTTATACATTTGACCCTGCGTGAAATATAGTGAATTTTCAAAAGCAAAAAAATTTTCAAATTTTAAATCTACATTTTCATACATTATATTGTAGACCATACATAAATCAGATTTTAACCTTCACAATTCTAAGGAAGCAAGATATAAAGCTTTTAAACGTGATTCATAATCACTCTATGGAACAGTGCAGCGCTAACAAAGTTGCTCTCTACACTTTTTATTTAAAAAATCGTAGGAAAAATTCCCCTACTCAAAATCCAAAAAGTAAAATCACTTCTATAATAATATACCTTAAAAATTGAAAAATATATACGAATTGACACCCACCAAAATGACACCCAAACAAATTGACACTTACCAAATTGACACCCACCAAATTGACACCCACCAAATTGACACCCACCAAATTGATACCCACCAAATTGATACCCACCAAATTGATACCCACCAAATTGACACCCACCAAATTAATACCCACCAAATTGACACCCACCAAATTGATACCCAACAAATTGACACCCAACAAATTTAGTTGTTAGGGGTGAATTGTCGCTCATTGAAAAATATTGATGAGATTTTATTATGTTTAGCTGAGTTTGTTGTATTACTGTATTTCATGGTGTATTGCGTCAGGCATATTTGGAAAAACATTTGATCATCCTGGTATAAATTTGAAATAAACCGTTTATGCCATTTATACTTGCTTTAATATTACACAATATCTTTCAGTCTGCATACGGAGCAAAAGAGTACAAAAGGTAAATATTTTAAAATTAGTTCACTGTTGCTATTTCCATCGCATTGAGAGACAATATATTCCCGTTCAGTTTTCGATTAGTCGCTATCTATGGGCCAAACAAGCTATCCGCTTTGGATTATGGTACCCGCAGCGATCCAGTAAAACGAAATTTCATACTGTTGAAAATTCATCTATATGTACGTAGTTTTGGACGTAGATTCAGATATGCTATTTATGTTTTTATGAAAATGAAGGTTTTGCTAAATTTATCATTAAACACAGATTTGCTATTCTGGAAATCATTTTTTCTTAAATGATCAAAAACATAGCAAAACCTTCATAGTCATAAAAAATAAAAGTATATCTGAATTCTCCATTAAAACAACTCATATATGTTAATTTTCAACAATATAATAATATAATTTACAATTGGTTGTTGTGGGACCAAGGAAGTGAAAACGGATAATTCGTTTGGTCCATAGTATGATTCGCAACTTGACACGTTTATTCATCAATGTTTATTCATACTCATCAACAACTAATGTTCAACATCACCATTTTTTAAAAAGGTCCACCACCACCTTTTTTAAAAAATGTTCACCACCCCCATTTAAAAAACTTAAAGGTTCAAAAAACTTTCAAATCCGGCTAAGGTTAAAAATAATTATTTTTAAAATTTAAAAATCCAAAAAAATTTCCAAACCCACCAACCCCAACCGAAGCACCGGTTAATAACCCCTGGAATGCAAGGGAACCCATAACTTACCCAAAAAAGGAAGGCTTTAAATCCCTTAGGGGGGCCGGTAAAGCAATAACACATCCAATAAAATATAAAACACTTTTTCTTAATTGAATTGAATTGAATTGAAAGCCTTTATTAATATTTCTACACAAATATAGTATTTTGAATTATAAACATTAAAATAGAAGAAATCCAAAAAAAGTTTAATGCACAAATATTTATAGATCATACAATACATCCAATAGTAAAATACATAATGTTAATAAAAAAACACAAAATACTATGTTGGAAATAAATAAAGGGAAGGAAACACAGAGCCCGGAGGCTACTTACATGTGCCTGTCAAATTTCGTAAAATTACTGAAAGAAAAAAGTTTTAATCTTTTTTTAAAAGTTTTTAATGAATTTGATTTTACAATACACTCAGGTAAAACATTCCAATACCTTGCTACTCTCAAAGAAAAAGAATAAAATAATACATCTTTCTTAGCTTTAGGTATTTTTAGCTTATGATAATGATCATTTTTACCCAAATACTCTCCCCAGCTAAAAAATCAGAAAAATCTAGATCACTTATTTTGTTTATAATTGAGTAGCATAATGAAAGGTCAAAATGTATTCTCCGTTCTTCAAGAGATTGAAGATTTAAAAAATTTATTCGCTCAATATAACTAGATATTCGACTTAAACCACATTTTAAATATAATCGCCGTGTAAAATAGCGCTGGATTTTTTCAATACAATCGATATCCTTCAAAAAATATGGCGACCACACAGGAGTGCAGTACTCAATTGTGGGTCTAACAAAGCTTTTATATGCTAAAAGTAACGCATCTACGTTTTTTGTTTGGAAACATTTAAAAATCATGTTAATTAGTTTATATGCTTTTTTTGATATATTTTTGCAATGATCAGATGATTTCAAAGAACTACTAATTAAAACACCTAAATCTCGAACTTCTGAATCGGAATTTATTTCTTTTCTGTTAATGAAAACAGGGGTTTTGGGGTTGCCAGTTCCCATGTATACTATGTTGCATTTATTTAATGCTATTTTTAACTGCCACTTATGGGACCAGTTTGCTAATTTAGTTACAGCTTCTTGCAAAACATTATTATTTTCGTTTTTATTTCTAATATGATACAACTTAACGTCATCAGCGAAAAGTTTGCAACTCACATTTGATATTTCATTTGGTAAATCATTAATGTACAGCAAAAATAATAAAGGACCTAGCACTGACCCCTGGGGAACCCCAGAAAGCACTTTAGAATTTTCTGAATATTCATTATCAATCACGACTTTTTGAGTTCGATTAGACAGGAAACTTTCAATCCAGACTAAAAGGTCACCAGTTATTCCATAAGCTGATAATTTAGAAATTAATTTAGGATGAGAAACCGTGTCGAAGGCTTTGCTAAAATCAATATAAATAGTATCTATCAGCTGATTATGTTCGATTGCTTTGCTCCAATCAGTTATAGATTCAATTAATTGAGAACAAGTTGATCTTTTAGTCAAAAATCCATGTTGCGATTTCGTTATTAAGTTGTTAGCTTTTAAAAATTGAAAAATTTGATCATAAATGCAAGTTTCCATAATCTTACATGCAATGCAAGTTAAAGATATTGGTCGATAATTTTTAGGATCAGTAGGATTACCCTTTTTAAAAATGGGAATTATAATAGCGGTTAGCCAGCTTGGTGGAATTTCGTGAGTGGTAAAAGAAATTTTAAAAACCGTTACTAGTGGTTCAACTAGGCTATAAGCTAATTTTTTGAATAACATTGCAGGTAGATTATCAGGTGTTTTGCTAAGCTTATTTTTTTGCTTTTTTAAAGCCTTCAACACGATTTCTTTTGTAAATTTAATATTTGAAATAGAGGCCTTGGTTTTCATATTAACTTTTATTTGGCGACCATCATCGTGAGTAAAATTTTCACTAATGCTGTCTCTCTCTCTCTCTCTCTCTCTCTCTTTTAGTGTACTCCTTTGCTCCCTATGCAGACTGAAAGATACCATGTGATATTTACCCTTACTGTGGACTGCGGCGAAAGGCGCATTCTGGCGCGCTGAAATGCGGAGAAATGCGCCAGCACTTTATAAGCATGAATTTCTCGAGTTTCATGGCCAGGTAATGTTGCGAAGTATTACACGGAGTTATTTTTACACTTAATTACAAAATAACCTTGTAAATCAGTCGATATCAGTCAAAATCAAAGCAAAGCAAATCAAATTGATTTTGATTAATTTACATGGTCATTTTTTACTAAACTGCGCAAACAACATCGTGTGATACCTCGAAACATTACCAGACCACGAGACTCCAGAAATTTGATCTTTTCAAGCTGTGGCGCATTTTGCACATTTCGGCGCGCCAGAAGGAGCAGTTATACAGTGACCAAGCGCGCCGGGTGCGCCTTTCGCCGCACTTCACACGACTAAGGGTAAAAAAGCAAGCATACATAGCATTAACGGTTTATTTCAAAATAGCAGGTTAATCTAATATTTTTCCAAATATGCCTGTGACGCAATACATTGTGCAATACAAGTAATACAACAAACTCAGCAATACATAATAAAATCCCATCAATGTTTTTCAATGAACGACAATTCACCCCTAACAACTGGGTATCAATTTGGTGGGTATCAATTTGGTGGGTATCAATTTGGTGGGTGTCAATTTGGTGGGTTTCAATTCACCCCTAACAACTGGGTATCAATTTGGTGGGTGTCAATTTGGTGGGTGTCAATTTGGTGGGTATCAATTTGTTGGGTGTCAATTTGGTGGGTATCAATTTGTTCGGTGTCAATTTGTTTGGGTGTCAATTTGGTGGGTGTCAATTTGTTTGGGTGTCAATTTGGTGGGTGTCAATTTGTTTGGGTTTCAATTTGATGGGTGTCAATTTGTTTGGGTGTCCGTTTGGTGGGTGTCAATTTGTTTGGGTGTCAATTTGTTGGGTGTCAATTTGTGTGGGTGTCATCTTGTTGGGTGTCAATTAGGAGGGTCTCAATTAGGCGGGTGTCAGTTTGTTGGGGGTCAATTGTCGTAGAACCCTGGAATCGAATAAAATGTCAAACATTTTTTGAAGATAAAATGAACGGTCAAGTAAAACAACTGTGTTGCCTTTATCCAAAATCTGGATTACAAGATTTTTCTGGGACTTCAAATATTTTATAGGTTCTAATTCAGCCTTGGATAAAACATTTGGATGGAATGAATTGTTATATTGATAAAACGAAGACAAAGCTATTTTCTTGACTGATGTTCTAATGAAATCTTGGTTTCCTTTGTCAATTGGGAGTTTCTGAACAGATCTAAACAAGAACTCAAATGGAAGAAAATAGTCTGGCTCAGAAAGTTTTTTGGAGACAAAGCAAAGTTAAGACCGTGTGATAAAACTTTCTTTAGTACAGAAAATAGGACAAATGATGAAAGATTTTGGATGACGACTTCTGGATTGTGAGACTTTTGGCTTGTTCTTTTTGAAGTGTTTTGAACTTTTTGAGCTGGGTGATTCTATGGTGTTGCTGGCGTTTATTTATTGACCTAGACATTGTGTGAGCCAAATAGTTGAAATCAAAAGGACTAATTCTATTAGGTAGAGCGGATACTGTAGTGAAAAGAATAGTTTCCAAAGAATGGATGCTAGAAAGTCTTGATCCAATTTCTTCAGAAAGAAGTCTTCTTTGACAAGCGGAATACCTATTGGATCGACGGAGCCCTAAGTTTGCTACACAAAAAAACAAAAAATTTGGAATAAGTCCATGATTATTACAAATTTCTAAAAACTGAAGATCCAATTTCGCTTTTTGAATTTGAACATCTTGCCTTTCTGCAGTTCTTTGCAGATCAGGACTTATCTTGCGTTGCTTGAATACTGACAATTCTTTTTTACTTATACGTGCTTACAAAGTTTTTGTAAGACCCCTGTTAGAGTCAAATATTTCAGTGTTTAAGTCATATATGATATGCGATATCAAAAAATTGAAGAGAATCCAAAAGTTTTTTACTCATAAAGTTTGTTAGCGCTGCAATATTCCATATAGTGATTATGAATCACGTTTAAAAGTTTTATATCTTGCTTCTTTGGAATTGCGAAGGTTAAAATCTGATTTATGTATGGTCTACAATGTAGGAAAATGTAGATTTAAAATTTGAAAATTTTTTGCTTTTGAAAATTCACTATATTTCACGCAGGGTCAAATGTATAAATTAAAATTATCAGAAAAGTATAGGCACTTTGCACTGGATATCGGTTTATACATGAAGTATACAATAAACATAGGGAGTCACTATAATGGATAATTACCGTATCTCCTACTTATGTTTCATAGTATTCAGATCAACCCTCGAAAGCGCGCGAAATTTCAATCAACTGATCTGCATACTACAAAAGATAAGTAGGAGATACGGTAATTATCCATTATGGTGACTCGCTATGTTTATTGCATACTTCATGTATAAACCGAGTTCCAGTGCAAGGTGCCTATAGGTTAGATTGTGGTAAATTTAGGTTCTCACAAAGATGCGTTAAAACATGAAATAGCTTGCCTAATTGTGGTGTTTATGCAAAATCGCTTGGAGTTTTTAAAGTTTCGTTTGATGCTGTGGATTTGTCAAGTTTTTTGGAGAGAATTGAAAAAATCCAAAAGTTTTTTACTCGTAAAGTTTGTTAGCCCTGCAATGTTCCATATAGTAATTATTAATCCCGTTTAAAAGCTTTATGTCTTGATTCCTTAGAATTGCGAAGGTTAAAATCGATTTATGTATAGTGTATGAAAATATAGATTTAAAATTTGAAAATTTTTTTGCTTTTGAAAATTCACTATATTTTACGCGTGGTCAAATGTATAAATTAAAATTATCAGAGAAGTATAGGTTAGATTGTTGCAAATTTAGTTTCTCACAAAGATGCGTAAAAACATGGAATAGCTTGCCTAAATGTGTTGTTTTTGCAAAATCGCTTGGAGTTTTTAAAGTTTCGCTTGCTACAATGGATTTGTCAAATTTTTGTTGTGTATTTAAGTAAATAGGAAGTAACTAAATTGTACTAGATATACCTTTACTTTCCTTTTTTGTCGTAATTTCTTACTGACAAAATAAACATTACTATTATTATTATTATTAAGAAACTTTTACCAATATTATCCACAAGTTGAGCTTAAAGTTGTGTTTAAGACATCTTTGCGTTTTACAAACTTGTTTCCATTCAACAGGATCTGATCCTTTTGATCTGAGATCTACTATTGTCTACAAATTTACGTGTAGGGTCGCAATTCCAATTATTGCGGCCAAACGGTTCGCCACATTAGTACTGGAATCTCAAAACACATTGGAATATCATCTAGGACTGGAAAGAAGATTGTTCAAAAGATTTGGCTGTGTTTGACTATATTTTAACATGTAATTTACTTAATAATCAGCCAAGTCCTGGAGATTTTTCTGTTTTGTTCAGCAAATAATGAGTTTAATCTGAGAATAAAAGAAAGTTTATGTATTAAAAGGAATAATCCTGTTTTAATAAGAATATTGCTAGCATTTATTTTAGAGTTTTTTGCGTTTTGTTTATATTTTTTGTATTTACCGCGTTTATTATAACTTCTTTACTTTCTAATTTTTTATAGTTTATAATTGTAAATTTAATTTTATAATATTATTTTAGATGTAATTGATAATGGCTGTAGCTTCGGCCGAAAGCTCTTACTTATGTCGACATCAATAAATATTATTTCATTTGTACTTCTTGCATTTAAATTTTGATTTCCTCCTCACAAAACTATAGCAGAAGTTCTAATCTTGTCGCAATTTTCCGACAAGCGACAGCGCAAAACACACGCAATATCAGCATATTTTGTCTAGGTGTGAAATTTCGGAAATTAGCAAATTTATTCAAAAAAAATAACGCTTTCTTGAATTGAACTTGTTTTCTAATAGTTTTAAATAATATTTGTTTTTTAACATATTTGTTGTGGTCAATTAAAATAAATGATTTTTGTTTGTTAAATAAAATGATTTTAAAAAAATTAAGAGTTTTAACATTAAAATAGCTATTGTTTGCTTATATTTAAAATAAATATCCATCATGTTGTGGAAATATTATGTTTTTCAATTTAAACCAAAATAGTGTAAAATTTCACAAGAAAAAGAAAACAAAATTTAAGCAATAAAAGCTGTTTTTAGTAAACGGCTAACTTAGCTTGTAGTTAACATTCTGTCAGTGGATCAGGCCCTGTTTGATTCTGTTAACTGATTAAATAACCCCCATGCGCATTTTTTTCTGTGCAGTTTGGGTGTTTTAATTCATGCTTCTAGGAGTTCATACATCATGGACGCAGCGCCTAGGCGCCTGGTGCATAGCTGGCAATTTATAACGTTACGCACATCTGGTGCACAGGAATATTCAGAAGCGCTTAGAAACGTTCAGGAACGATGTCAATCACACCACTTTCACTCTTGCTGTAAATAAAATACCACACCTAACATAATTTTTTGGGGCAAACTAAAATTTGAATGGAATTTAGATCTTTGCATGTTGCTGGAAAACTAAGTATTTTTGTTTGTATTACACTTAAAAAGCATTAAATTAAGTTTAAAAACAAAAAAATTGTAAATTTTAAGTAGAATATAATTCTGGCGGCCGCGGGCCGCCTGATATTACCTTCAGATAAGTAAGTAAGTGAGTGAGTAAGTGAGTAAGTAAATAATTAAGCAACTTCCTAACGCTTTCTTTGAATTTAAATTACTCTGCTGAATCAACTCTATATAAGTTGAAATTTCAAACAGTTATACAACTGAGAACAGAAAAATCGATTGATAATCACGATTTTGTGATCTAACAAATTACGCGGTTAATCATGATGTGTATGCAAATTTTATTTAAAACAATTATAACTCAGCGATATAAAATCTATATGACTTAAAATTTAAAACATAAATACCAATGGCAATGGAAAATCGATTGATAATCACGGTTTTGTGATCTGAAATATTTTGCGGTCGATCATGACTTATATGCAAATGTTATTTAAAACAATTCTTACATCAAATTATAACTTAGCCAAAAAAAATCTATATGACTTGAATTCTGGAACATAGATACAACTGACAACGGAGAATCGATTTATAATCACGATTTTGTGATCTGACAAATTGTGCGGTCGATCATGACGTATATGCAATTTTAAAAGATAATATTAACGGCCGCCGGTTAGAAGACAAGACTTAAACTAGTTAAAGATTTGAACAAAATTTTTATTTATTTTTGATTTTTTTTCTCTTTTTTTTTATAACGTTTAAAATTTCGTCTATACATGACATGGGCCATGGGGCCCATGCCCATAAGTGTGCAGTGGGGTTTCGGGTTGCGGATTATACCCCCAAAAAATCCGAATTATACCGGACACCCCCTCCCCTAAAATTTGGGGGTACCCCGGACACCGCTCCTAAAATTAGGGGAGTTCTAGTACTAAAAATGCTAAAAATAAAGTAATTGAGGTATACCCCCAAAAACTTAATTTTGGGACGACCCCCTCCCAATTTTTGGGGGTCGGGTATACCCCCAAAATCCTGGAGGCTGTCCACCTATGTTTTCAGCTATATTTTAAATAAATTTATTAAATTTAAATAAACATTAAAAAGGTCGACATGCACTAAATGCCTAATTTTGTTAGATATATTATGTTGGTATAACCATAAACAAAGGTATTATAAACAAGTTGTAAACAAATCAACGTCACAATAAATCTGCAGAAAATTTGAGATTATGCTGAGTTTATTTTGACAGAAAAATATATATTTAGTTTCTCTAAAAAAAAGTTTTTCAAAGATAAAAAACTGATGACACAATGTTTTTTTAAAAACTTTTTTTATTTTAAAAGAAAGCTATAGCATGTTGAAATTTTCTAAAATCGCTTTTTATTATAATTTTTGATACCAAAAACCCGAAATATAGAATAGAAACTTGGTAATAATCTTCCAAAAAAATAATATAAGCAAATATAAAATATTTCATTAGATATGTGATGACCCATAACTGGAGGCGAGATAAGACGACGATTTTTTGGAGACAGAGAAAAAATATCCATACCGGGATTTAATCCAAGTCTCCTTTCCGTGATTTACAGGCCTGTTCTTCTCAGTCCAGTGTGCTACCACTGCACCATACCGGCTGGTTTTTGATTTACTTTGCAGCCCCTTTTATGCTCGCCAAAAGTTCTGAGTCATCACTTTAAAAAGGGACGTTTCACGTCACACCTTCCCTTCCCACCCAAGAAGAAGCTGCACTCAGCAAGCTTCTTTAACAAACCATTCCAAGGTTCAAACCGCTCACCTTAGCATCCCGCATGTATGCTTTTCATCCAAGGTTGGGTAGGGGTACCACTTATGACGACCCATAACTGGAGGCAAGATAAGATGACAATTTTTTGGAGACAGAGAAAAAATACCCATACCGGAATTTAACCCAGGTCTCCTTTCTGTGATTTACAGGCCTGTTCTTCTCAGTCCAGTGTGCTACCACTGCACCATACCGGCTGTTTTTTGGTTTACTCTGCAGCGCCTTTTATGCTCGCCAAAAGTTGTGAGTCATCACTTTAAGAAGGGACGTTTCACGTCACACCTTCCCTTCCCACCCAAGAAGAAGCTGCTCTCAGCAAACTTCTTTAACAAACCATTCCAAAGTTCAAACCGCTCATCTTAGCATCTCGCAGGTATGCTTTTCATCGAAGGTTGGGAAAGGGGTGCCACTTATGACGACCCATAACTGGAGGAAAGATAAGATGACGATTTTTTGGAGACAGAAAAAATACCCATACCGGAATTTAACCCAGGTCTCATTTCCGTGATTTACAGGCCTGTTCTTCTCAGTCCGGTGTGCTACCACTGCACCATTAAGACAAGGCTTAAAATAGTTTTAGCTTTCGATCGTACAATATAGCTGTCAGACAAAAATTAATATCTAAAATGATAATTTAATTTTAATAAAAACATTATAACTCTGGTGTTCTACTTTAGGATAAAAACAAGTTTGATGTAGATTTTTCGTCAGAATCAGTCAAATCAATAATTGGTACCAGGGCCTGTGGCAGGAATTTTGAAAGGAGGGGGCCAGACTCTGAAAACGGAATATAAATGCGGCGCGGACGCGATGCGTCCGCATGGGGGTCTGGGGGGTGACCCATCAGCCGTCGGAGGCAAAATTTTTTGATTTAGCATTAAAAATGAGCAAAATTGGGGCTTAAAAATACCTATTTACATTGATATCAAGGCATCCAGGACAGCTGAATCCACTTGTGGCATACCCCAAAAAAGAAGGTAGGGAAAATCAGGGTTCATAATGAAGTTACCTTCGCTTTTACCTCCCCCCACCCCCCTGGACCTACCTCATCTTCCTTTTTTTTACCCCGGCCAACCCAGAAAGGGGGGCATGGCCCCCTGGCCCCCTGGCACAAGGCCTGATTGGTACAATGCCAAACTTGCACCTTAAACATAAAAGTATAAGTAAAGAAATGTCATTGAAAATGAAAATTTTAAGAATTTTAAATTTTGTCCAACATGCAGTCGGGTTTCCCACCGTAACGCACCATATAAACCTCAGTTTAGTTTCAAAAAGTGTTTCTATAATTGAGAAAATAACAAATTTCAATTTGAATAGCAATGCTCCTGTGTAGCGTAGGGTATTTGGGTATTTGGCCATTCCCCTCAGTTTTGTTAAGTATTTATAACAAGTCACTAGGGTGACAACCACTTTTTATATAGTTATGTTTTTGTAAATATATGTCTAAAAATAAAGGTGTTAAAATTAGTATTTAACTAAAGTAACTTAAATAAAATGGGAAAGAAACAAGAAAAAACAAGTATAAAAAATACATATGGAAATTGTGCTAAATACGATGAGACAATTTAAGAAATTTAAGCAACCAAATCTTGAATTGTGCTAAAAAGCAACTTTCTGAGTGGTGGAATATTATGAGGCCAAGCAGATCTACGAATAAGTTGCGTTAAAGGACATACACATATTAAATGATATAAAATTTCTATTTCTCCACATGCACATCTGTCAGAACTATTTTTTCCTATTTTAAGAAGAACTGCAGCTGTAAGGAACCTGTTAAACCTTACAAAGCATTAGAATTTTTTGCTGTTTAGATGAAAAATGTGAAAGTTTATCAACAAATTTGCTTTTCTTTATTTGTATAAACTTTTTTGCAGTAGGAGTGCAAAAATGTTCGGTGCAAAAATAACTTGTTTCTTTAAAAAATGTAGATATAATTATTTTTACATTATTTAAAGAGACTGAAAATCTTTTCCATGTTTGTCCACATTGTATGCCTCACGAGCAGCTGCATCTGCTGCATTGTTGCAACTGACTTAAATTCGGCCAGCCTTAATTTCGGCCCCGGCTCATATTTTTGCCATGCGTAAAGTTTTGAAATAAACAGTGTGTGACTAGATAGATGACAAGACAATCTATCTAGCGTTACAAAGTTTATTTCATTTTTTACGCATAGCAAAAATAACATTTGGGGGCCGAAATTAAGGCTGATTTAAGCCTGTTCCCCATCGTTAATCTTTTCGAAAATTAACAGTTTTTAGTTTTCCCTGGATTTACAGTTTAATGAAAATTACACATTGGAGGAATGGTTATGGCCTTACGCGACGACTATCACATACTTATTTAAAAGGTAATTCAAATTTTATACAAACACTACATATAAAAGCTAAAAACTAGACGAAATTTGTCGTGGCATAATATAAAATCAATTTCTAAAAATTATTTGGCACAGAAAAAAAATTTTAGTGTTAATTTTTTTAAGTATTTTTTAATTTATTTTTTTAATAATTTTATTTGCGGTTTATCTTTTTAATCGGCAAGCTAGACCCGCGGGTGCAGTGTTTCAAGTTTAGCTTTTGGTTGTATCTGCAAGCCGGTGTCGCGGGATATCTTTTCCCCCTTCTTTTTTCCCCCCGGAAGATCTATCCCGGTAAAAAGCCGGGATAGTTTTTCCCCCCGGAAAAACCATCCCGCTAAAACACCGGTTAATTCTTTCCCCCCTCGGTAAATTCTTTCCCCCCGGAAAGACTATCCCGGTTAATAACCGGGATATTCTTTCCCCCCTCTTTTTTATATTGTTGTTCGTTTGTTATGAATTTTAGCTTGGTTTTAAGGTTTTGCTTAGGCTGCTTAGGGAAACTAAGGTTTAAAATGGTTAAGGTATGGGTATGGGTTTTATTTCAATAATTTTATGAATTTATGAAAGTATCATGATAACAAAATCATCATTTTAATTTAATGACGTGTTTTTGAAAAATGCGCAGAATTAATATTATAAACTTTATGCAAATTTTTAAAGGGGGGAAAGAATATACCGGTAAAAACTTTCCCCCTGATTATAACGCTAAAATAGAAAATTACAAACAAAATTAAAATCGTGAGTAAACATGTTTTAATAAAATTTATTACACAAAAATTGGTATTTGAGCTAATAAAGGTACAGCTATTCAAATTATTTTTAAAAATTCTAAGTTTATATGATTTTAAAATTAAAAAGCATGGGGGAAAATCTATCCCGGTATATTCTTTCCCCCGGGGAAAGAATTTACCGAGGGGGAAAGAATATCCCGGGATAGTTTTTCCAGGGGGAAAAACTATCCCGGGATAGTTTTTCCGGGGGGAAAAATTTTTAGGGGGGAAAGAATATCCCTTGACACCGGTCGTTAACATGGCGATAGTGGACTGGCGGCCACTGAATTGCCCTGAACATCATATAACTTCCTTGAAACCATAAATTCTGCGTAACGCTATGGGTTTTTCAGAGCCACAAGCAGGTAACTTGGAGCCATAGAAAATTTTTGGAAACTTGGAGCCACAAGCAATGGGAACTTGGAGCCTTTAAGAAAAAAATTGGTTTGTTCTTAGATTTAGGTTTCGTTTAGGCTTAGTTGCACGTTTTAGCGATTTTTATTTTCGACTCCAAGTTCCCAACTTACGGCTCCAAGTTTGCTATTCTTGGTTTCAGGTTTTCTCTGCTCCATTGAGCCTAAATCTGCGTAACATTATCATTTTTTTGTACAATAAACTTACGTTTTTAATCATCAGTTAAGAAAACAATAAATTTTTAAAAGAAGAAACTGAGCTTTCTTTCTATTTAGATGCAAACGGACAAAAACTTAAACTTGAAGCAGAACCTGCGGGTCTTTTTTGCCAAATGGAAAAAATCAACCGCAAATAACATTATAAAAAAATAATTTAAAAAATAAGTTTACTGGTTTTTGGGTTTTCTTTTTTTAATTATATTATATGTAAAATTGTTCTAGCTGCGACTCTTTCTTTTTATATACACAAATAATCGCTCAGATTTTTTTCGTCCACTAAGTCGACTAATCAGGGTAAAGGTAGCAGAAATCATGTTTTGCACGCTTCCACCTTTACTTGGGGTTGTCAAAACCACGCATGTTGGTGCTTTCTTCTGTACGAGGGGGTTGCGCATGTACGCATGTGGTTGCGAGGGTACCACGGGCCGGTGTCAAGGGATTTTCTTTCCCCCTAAAAATTTTCCCCTCGGAAAAACTATCCCGGGATATTCTTTCCCCCCTTTAAAAATTTGCATAAAGTTTATAATATTAATTCTGCGCATTCATCAAAAACGTCATTAAATTAGAATGGTTATTTTGTTATGATAATGCTTTCATAAATTCCTAAAATTATTCAGATAAAACCCATGAACTACTTTTACCATTTTAAACCTTAGTTTCCATAAGCAGCCTAAGCAAAACCTTAAAATCAAGCTAAAATTCATAACAAACGAACAACAATATAAAAAAGAGGGGGAAAGAATATCCCGGTTTTTGAGCGGGATAGTTTTTTCGGGAGAAAAACTATTCCGGCTTTTTACCGGGATAGTCTTTCTGGGGAGAAAAAAGAACGGAGGAAAAGAAATCCCGCTACACCGGAAAGAAGTTGAATTGATTCATTTTACACTGAGCGCGTTAAAATGTACGATAGCAAGTATTTCGCAGTTACGTTAAATGTCAATTTACAAATTAATAACTCGATAACCAAACTCCATTTTAAATGAAACAAAATTTAAACAAAATACAAGCGTTAATTACTAAATGCATACATATACAATAAACTTCTTTGCACTAAAACCACTTAATATAAAATAAGCTTATATCAGCATTCAATTTCTTTTTAAGTTTTCATTTAAAAACAGCTGAAATAATGTTTAAATATAATAAAACACAAACTAAAATATAAAGAGGAGAAAATTAAACCACGCCTACGTGTTTAGCTACGAGTATTTGACCTATAGTACAGTTTTTATCCTTCAAATTTGGTAGTTCTCAATGTACGAAATTTTAACCCTTCTCAATTTACCAACTGGAGTTTAGAGAGCAATTTCTTTAAAGCCCCAAAACTGTACTAATATAATAAAAAAACATTTTAAAATATTAACAGTAAAAAAATTTTTTTAAGCTTTAAAAAATAAAATCTTTTAGTTATGAAAAATGCCGTGTAGTAACAGAATCTATTAACCCGGTTCGTTTGAACATTTCAACAGTATCAAAACACACTGGAGAATTTAGATTATACTTAGGTAAAGTTACTTATTTGCGCCAAACATATTTTAAAACTCCTGTTGTGATGATGTTTCCAAAATATGACGCCTTATAAATATGAGTTCTATTGTAGCAATATCGCTGTCGAGCGATTGTCAATGAGGTACTGAGGCTAAAAATTACAGGTTCAAGTCCTGTATCGCTCGTTTTTCAGTAAAAAAAAACTGAAAATAGCATGTTGGTTCACTTTTTTCTCTTTAAAAAACACGATTTATTTGACCTGAGATTTCTGTGCGTCACACATATGTAAAAGTATTTTTCAAGTAAAATTTGTAAGTGCAGCAAATATTGGTACTATGTAAAGGCCTAAGTCCCATAGAACAGCGCACTAGCTCTTGGAAGTTCTTCCACTGGAAATTAAGTGCACAACAAAACACATAAAACCATAAAACAACAGAACACTCAACAACAGTCACAAGGTTAAAGGAGATAATTGGGTATTCGGACATTTCCCTCGGTTTTGTTAAGTATTTATAAGAAATCACTGTGGTTACAACCACTTTGTATTTAGTTATGTATTTAGTATTATAGGCAAATAAAATCTAGCTGACGCCGAAAATTGCAGTATTGAATCGGCTATTTAACAACAAAGCCATTCAAAATTCTTAACGAAATCCGTTTAATAATAAAGATCAAAACCCGTATTTTAATAATTATCAATTTACTTAATTTAAAACCCAAATGCAAATTTTTAAAGGGTTAAAGATGGTTAATTCTAGTACATTTTGTAAAAAGGTGGAATTAAAAAAAAATTATGCGTTCTTATTGGTTTTTTTTAAAAAAACGTCATTACCGCACAGTTTTAATTGGTCCCTTCATGTCTGCATTCTAATTTTCAGCGTCAGCCAGATATAATTCAACCATAGTAAATTATTTGTGCAAATATATATCTAAAAAGAGTGTTAAAATAAGTATTGTTATGTTACCATGTATGCATTATTTGCGGTTGCCATATCTTCTATGCTGGTACACAGAAAGGTAAGACAGATCACAGTAAACTGTCATGTAATGGGCGTCGTGGGGAGTTTTGCCTCTAACATTATTTCCGTGGAAGATTTATAGAGCAAAACGTGTTACCACTTTATTCTACAGATCTCTTGACAAAAGCTAGTGTTAACCTTGCCCGCCAGGCACCACACGGAGGAACTCCAAGCCACCAGGCAGAGGAGGAGAATAGAAAGAATTGGTTTTAAACTATATTAATGTGAGTACAGTGAAGAATCTTAAAATAAACCATTGATATTTCAACCCATTTATTGAAAAAATTATTAAAACTAAAATTTTTATTTTTTGTGCGCACAATTTTTGTGCTGACTTAAATTATCTATTTTAGGATCAAATATAATCATAAACAAAAACAAAAATGGTACAATAATAAATCCGTTTGTAATGTTAACACTTAGAGATTTTCCTAGTCTAATACATGCTTATTGCGGACAACAAGTAAAATTTCACTTTTTACATTTTCTAATGATAGTAATTAATTCTATTTACATAATAGTTTTATCAAAATAATAAAAAATCATACATTGTAAAAAAATCTAAAAACAAAAAAAGTATATCTTTTAAAAATTTTTTTTTACTTTTGGGTAACACAATATAATTTTTATTGTGATTTAAACTTTTATATGTGTTTAACTGTTATTTTTTCAAATGAAATTTGGATTTGTATACAACACAACGGGGGGCTTAAACTTTTAAAACGGCAGCTTTTCCCTTGATTATCAAAACTTAGTTTTTAAAAAATGCCAATATCATTTACTAATATTTTTTTTAAAAAGTGTCCATTATTATGTCAATAGAAAATTCTAAAAACCCAAAAACTCAAAGAATAACATATAAATTTTTTTTAAGTTTTCTAAGTTTTGTTTATGGTTAAGTCCTTTTAGCTTTTATGTATTACATTTACTAAAATTTTTATAATGCCTAAAAACATAGTGTCTGTTCTCAGTTGCAATTACAAAAAATTATTTCTGCCTTCTCCTCTTATTATTTCCCTTTTGCGTTCTCCCCCAACAGCTTTTATGTATTACTGTATTACACTTGCTAAAAAAAATTTTTCATGTGTTACACTGTAATCTTTCCTGGTTTTAATTTAATTTTGCTGTTTTTTCTGGATTTATCTTAATGACCTGAAAAATGCTACTTCATTAGAGATTACATTAAAGAACAATGAACTGAGGCTTATAGTCGCCGAAATTAAGGCGCGGGGCCATTTAACTTTGGCCACCTAGAAAAGCTGGCTGTAACTTGCCAAAACGAACAATAAAAATTTTTGAGAGGTTGCTAATTTATCCTTATGTATTGTCTCTCGGTACATATAACTTAACTTTTTCCCGTTTGCAAACCTTAATAGTTATTAGCAAGACCTAATATAATTATGTCAAAACCCTTAAAAAAACAAGTTTTAATCGTCTATATTTTTTGTTGAATTTTTTTTTTGGCTTAAAAAACGTAAAAAAAGTCAAACAAGCAAAAAAATCTTTTATAAATACGGTAGTACTATGATATTTGAAAACCGCAAAAAAACGGCGGGTTTTTTTACTTAAAATTTCTAAGGTGGCCGAAATTAACCAGACCCTTAAGATGCCCAGTTCAATAAACGCATTGCAAAGTGATTTTAAAGAAAATATCAAAACATAAAATTTTAACAATTTTGAGCTTTAAATAGAAGATATTTTTGAGGTTATGACAATGCTTCGACCTGCATTGGATGCCGTTATAAATCACAAACCACAAAGTAGAGAAAATTACCAAAAAATCACTTTTTGTATGAAAATGTTGATAATGCAGAATAACACATATAAAAAACTTTTTGCAAAAACACTTTATTCAACATTCATCCAGTTACTTTTGTGCTGGTTCTTTTGTGCTTTAAAAATAAGTCAATTTTCTAACACCCTAAATATGGTGGCCGAAATTAAGTCAGGTACCCTACTGACAAATTTTTTAACGCGGGTGTAATCAATGAAACCGCAAATACCTAATATATATGAAGTAGAGATAAAATTTTATACGAGATACAAGTAAAAACCCAAAGTAATTCAAATGTTTAAAAATGATTTTTGATAAAAATCAAGTTTAAAAAATTAAAATGATTTAAATAAAATAAATAAATATTAAAAGAATTAATACAAATTTAAAAAATCAAAAATTACGATAAAATACACGATAGAAAGTATAAAACAAACCACCAAAAACTTGATAAAAAAATTGAGTTGATTACACTAAAAATACCCTAATTTTGTACAAAAACTTTAGTTTAAACACACAAGCGGAAGAAAAACAACCTGAAAAAATGGAATTAAGGGATAATAATTTAATAAAAGAGTAACGCAAAAAGTAAAAGTAACACAATAGGTGGAAAACTAAGAAGTAAAAATAAAAATAGGTGATAAAACTTGGGGCAAAGGCTAAAGTAAATAAAAAACAAAACCATTTTAAAATACAAAAGAAACAACAAAAAAAATCTTGTTAAGACAAACCCAAAAAATATTAGATAGCAA
>JASAMX010026753.1:0-14759 GCA_030248175.1 Microlaimidae sp. YZB2_3
CAGTGGCTGACTTAACGATCTTTCACTCGATGAGGGCAAAATACTGGCGAGCTGGCAATTCTTCAGCACCCCCCCCTGGCGCCGAGGTAACTTACCTTGTAACAGGTATTCATTTTAATCCTTCGTGAAAAAGTAGACATACCTAATTTAAAACAACCACTAAGTTAGGCGGTAAGATAACCCTTCGGAAGCGGAAATCAAATACCCTTCCTAGCTAAATTTTTAATCGTGTTAAACTCAAAAACCGCTTTCAAGCAACAGCAAATTTCTTTTATAAAGTTTTTTCTGCATTCGCTAAGCTAAGCCCTCTTTTACTAGTCACTTCTTTAAGTCAACCGTTTACCTTTATTTTTGTAAATTGTTATTTTTGTGTTTAATTTTTCTTAGTGTTGCGGGTAAAAATAACCAGGTATTAAAACGTGTCTTCTAAACATAAAGCTTTAAAAATTCCTAAAACCTTTAAGTTGTGCTCAGTATAAAATTTATTAACATGTATGCCGCAATGCAGTCAGTTATCCTATCATATTAATCAAAATAAATACTCTTGTATAAACGGTTGACTTAAAGAAGTGACTAGTAAAAGAGGGCTTAGCTTAGCGAATGCAGAAAAAACTTTATAAAAGAAATTTGCTGTTGCTTGAAAGCGGTTTTTGAATTAACACGATTAAAAATTTAGCTAGGAAGGGTATTTGATTTCCGCTTCCGAAGGGTTATCTTACCGTTAAATGTAGTGGTTGTTTTAAATTAAGTATGTCTACTTTTCACGAAAAATTAAAAAGAATACCTGTTACAAGGTAAGTTACCTCGTCACGATGCCGATGCTGAAGAATTCCAGCTCGCCAGTATCTTTGCCCTAATCTCATGAAAAATAGCCCAGTCAGCCACTGGGCTATTTTTCCTTATACACACTTTCCTACCTATCTTGGCTGTAACCAACTGCAGAGTGTCGGCATTGTAGCTATATATGAGAATTTTAAAAGTCTTTCAAAAGATATTCTTTCCGAAGATATTTCGCAGAATTTATCTCTGCCAAGCCGAACTCGTGAAATATGTAGCAGACTGTTGTAGACAGCTGCTGTCCGTTGGATTTTTTCCGATGGCAGGGTGAAATTATTTTTTCCAATTTTTCATAATTTTCATAAATTAATTAAAATGTCATAATTTTTTCAACTCAACTTAGGCTTGTCATATATAATTGAAAAATGTTAATTTAAAATTCAATAATCAAAAATTTTAGCGCTGAGTGACATTATATATTTTCAAATTTTATTTTGTTTCGATTTCTTCTTATTATTATTGTTACGAAGGGGGTTTTTACAAACAAAAAAACTTTTGTTTCTTGATTTGACCTTTCCTTATGGCAAACCGTTCTTTTTAGAATAATTTCAAATCTTCAAATTTATTTTTAGGTGGCAAAACCCGAGAAAATAGAAACCGTGTTTTCTTGCCATAGATGTATAAATACAATTACATTACACGTGCTACAATACAATATTTGCAAAAAGCAGAAAGAAGCAAAAAATGTGTAAATAGGGTAAACCGCACAGAAAAACGCACAACCACAATAAAGCCTTAAAGGATAGCCGATATATTTTGTGCGAATACTGTTAACTCTTAATTCACACAAAATCATCGGCTTTAATTAACACAAATTTGTAGCGAAACACTTAAAACTGTAATATTTATATAACGCTAATGGTACTTTTAGATAATTAAAGTTAAAAAAGCGTTTTTATTGTTATTTTTAGATATAACATTCTATGCAGTAAAAACTATAAAAGGTGAATTTACGATTATTTTAAGGCCCACTAATTAACGCAAGCCTGTTTGGGATACAGTCCAGACATGTGCACTGCCCCCCCCCCCCCCCCGGGGTTTAAAACGGGGGGGGGGGCAATTCCAAAATGGGGGGGGCACGGGGGGGTGGCAACTTTTTTGAAACGGGGGGGGCAATAAAACGGGAGGGGCAAGCAGGGGGAAAGAAAAAAAAGAGAGAAAAAGGGGAAAAAAGAGAAAAAGAAGGGAAAAGAGAAAAAAAGGGACAAAAAAAGCGGAAATAAGGTGAAAAAAGGTCTAAAATGGCTTAAAATACATTGAAATGGGCTAAACACAGCAAAAAATTCGCGATGATTGCGTCATCAAAGATCAAAAATGGCGTCACATTTTTAGGGTGCTTTATCATTTTTTGGCGGGGGGGGGGGGCAATAATACGGGGCGGGGGGGGGGCGAATCCTCCAATTAAAAGGGGGGGGGGCATTTTCAGAGCGTGCACCGGTCTGACAGTCTATTATATTATTTTATAAATTTTTCATAAGAGTTTGCGGGTAATTAGCATTGTCTCAGATATTCATTAATAAATGCATAATTAAATTGTTCAATTTTTCAGTTTTGTCGGCTAACAAAAAATGTAAAGCTGCCCTGGATAAAATTACCAATTGCAAATATCTTGGAAATTTTCCTAAAACAGTTTTTGTTTGTTTTTCACTCACTCACCAATCCGAGAGCTTTCTTAATCTACCAAGTTTTTAAATATTACAAATTAAAATTAACTAAAGAATAACTCTCAGTTCTTGGGATTGGCGCTTCATATAACGTTCCTGTTTTGGTGCACTTTCATTAAAGTCTGCAGATTTTTGTTAAAATCTTCGTCTCTATGACTTTTTTAAAATTATTAAAAAAGATTCAAAAAAATAACTATATCAATTACCACTAACTAGATAAATTAATTTCACAGAAAACGAAATCGCAATTTGGTCCGCTAAAATATAAAGTAGTAAAGACACGCTGCTTAAAGCAGAAGAAAGGCATATAACACTGTTCTATACAACGAAATTAATACATAAAATTGTTAAAAAATACATGGTGAAAACATTACTATTAGAACAAAATAATTTTAAATCAAAAAATCATGAAATAAACCTAGGTACAGTGTTACTAACAAGCAGTAAAGATGGATAAAAACCTCATTTAAAATGGTTTATAGAAAAGGACCAACTTCATTTTAGACCCATGATTAAAAATTAGTAACAAAACTATACACCACATTAATGCTATAATGAGCTTCCATACTTAATTTTATGCTATAAAATTATTATGTCTAATTTCAAAAGGGTACGTTTTGTAAAAAAAATTAATATTTTGATGTTACATTTGCACATCTTACAACTATCATTAAAAAGGGGCAAAGTTAAATCTTTTGCCAATTTGAAATTTAGATTGTTTTTAACTCCCCATATGTGTGATTGAGAAGAAAAAAGTTGGCCAAAAGATTTACATTTGGGTAAATACAAAATACTTTATCAAAAATTGCCTGCCCAATACGTTTCGCCTTAACGGATTATCTATAATTATCCAAAATTATAACAATCAGTCCATTTTATTCTATTAAACTTAAGCCACAAAGTAAATATAATTTAACACTAAGAATTTTAGATTTAAAATAAACACAACCAAGCAAACAACAAAGTTTTTTTATTAAGTTTAACATTTTCAAAGGCTAATATTAATGTTATACTGATATAATTGACTAGAAATTTTGATTAACAAATACATCACATTCTAATATAAAAAACTAAGCAGTGGCCAATGGCTATCACTTAGACTTAGTAAAAACAAACATTACATTATAGTACAGTACATAATTATAGTATTGCCACAAAAATAGGAATCATGCGAGATTGCCCGAAAATTAAATAATCCCAGTACAGTAAGCTAAAATGTGAATAGATCCTGAACCATACATGGGCACGGGGGGGGGTTGGGGGGGTTAACCTTCCCAAATTTTGAGAAGGGGGGTTTAACCCCCCCACTCAGAAGTGGGGGGGGAGAAAAAATTAACCCCCCAATTTTTGAAAAATAAAGAAAAAAAAAGTCTTTAAAATGACTTCTAACTGCCTCCAAACTTAAGTTTTGAGGTCAAAATGAATGTTTTAAGCAATAAAAAGCTCAAAAATGCAATAAAAAGGGCTTTTTGACCTAAAATTAGCGTTTTTTTACCTATTTTTCCTTCAAAATCGAAAAACAATATGGGTAAAATGCACTCCAGAAAAAAAAACGATATGGGTATTTTGCGTTTCTCGGATTTTAATCCCCCCCCCCTTAATTTGGGGTTTAACCTCCCCCCCCACTCCGGACCAACTTGCCCATGTATGTCCTGAACACTACCTCGCCCCACAATTTTATGTATTATTATATTTTACAATAGACGCGGGATGTTTGTTTTTGACGTGTTTCTAGTTTAAAAGCAGAAACAAAATTTCCATTGTTAAATCTAACTTATTTTTGTTAATTGATTATAAACGTGACATTAAATGTAGTGTTTTTTACACAAACCTAAGATTTTCGTATTTCACCAAAAAAGCCAGTAAAATCTTTTACTACTTTTTAAATAATGTTCAAAATTTTTTTTTCGAATTCCAGTATCGCAGCGTTTTTCATACGCCGCGATGTGAATTTTCTCGTGAATTGTTGAGGCATAACCAAGGTCGTATCGCAAATTAAAACCCAAAAAATCCGTAGAATAATAGTTTAATTTCATCAATTGTACTATTCTCAAAAGATCTCACTCATTTCATCAGCCGTAAACGAATCACCAGCGAGCGGCGGATTGACGGAACGGTTACTCATTTCTACTTTGTACAAAATCTAATCCAATTACGCCCCAAGAAGCCCAGTTGAGTCTTAGCCGCACCCTGTCGCCGTATTCCTTCAAGTTAGTGATGGGCGGATCTGCGGGACTCCCGGAACAACGGAACTGCCTATAAAACTGCGAAGCCCCCGGATTACCGGAACCGAAATTGAGATTTTCCGAAAATCCGGAACGGCAAACCGGAATTCCAAATTTCGCCCGGAACATCCGGAGCCCGGAACTGTCCATCACTACTTCCAGTCGGCTTCAGTAGACGTCCAGCGGTATGAACACCTTCCGACACGCTCTCACTCCCAAGTTGGGCACGTGATCGGGAGCGGGTAGGTGCTGGCCGACGGCAGGCGCCAAGGCGTTGAAGGCCGCCGTGTACTCCCGATCGAAATCGTCCATCTGCAGCTGGCGCCCGAACCAGAGCAGGGCCAGAAACTGGAGGTCCCGGTAGACGCTGGCGTGGTCCGGGAGGCCGCGGCGAAGGCGCCGCGGGGCGGCGTGGCCTCCGGGCCCGCGGGGTTGAGCCCCCCGCTTCTCGTACTCCCGAACGATCACGCGGATGGCGCGGTTGAGGTTGTGGACACTGAGGGCGTTGAAGATCTGGTCCAGCATCGGCTTTTGGGACCCCGTCCCCCGCTCCAGGACCAAAGCGGCCAGGAGTGGCGAGGCGCTGTCGTCCTCCCCGCCGCTGGAAGAGGCGCGCAGGTAGAGCGGGCGACCGACGTTGGAACCTTCGTGCAACTCCGCCATGTCGTATACGCACCGAACCTGCAATCAACACACATAATTGAATCAAGTTTCGATACAAACAAAATAAAACGTTAAATAACACGTAACTTAATTGAAAAAAAAATTGTGAATCAGTTCAGACCTATGCACGGTCTGAAAATGCCCCGTTTTATTGGAGGATGATCCGTTTTATTGCCCCCCCGCCAAAAAATGAAAAAGTACCCTAAAAATATGACGCCATTTTTGACCTATGATGACGCCATCATCGCGAATTTTTTGCTGTTTTTAGCCTATTTCAATGTATTTTAAGCCATTTTAGACCTATTTTTACCTTATTTCCGCTTTTTTTGTCCCTTTTCCCTTCTTTTTTTCTCTTTTTTTTTCTTTCCCCCTGCTTGCCCCCCGTTTTATTGCCCCCCCATTTCAAAAAAGTTGCCCCCCAGCGCCCCCCCATTTTGTAATTGCTCCCCTCGTTTTAACCCCGGGGGGCAGTGCACAGGTCTGTCAGATCCAGGGACGTAACCAGGGGGGGCGGGGGGCGGCCGCCCCCCACCCGAAACCGTCGGACAGGGGGAAAATAAGGATAGTGGTTGGGCGAGGAAGAGGGAGGCCGCCCCCCCCGAAATGGTCGCCAGATAGTAAAATTTGGGGGTTTTCAGAGGCTAAAAATTCAAAATTTTCTAGCGCCTCGCTAATCGCTCGGCGCCAAACTTTAAAATAATTTTAGTACCCCAATGGACCCCCAAAACCAAAAATTTGTTCCGCTTCGCTTTGCTCAGCGGTCACTTTCTATAGTATACATACATATATACCTCGTTATTTATGTTGCCTGATGCTAATGTTATTTCAAATTTAGTACAATAATTTTTATAAGTAATAAGTACTACACAGAAAGATAACAAACAATCATATTGTTTGATTTATGTACATCCTCCCTCCTAAATTTTCCTGCTGCCTATAGCATTGGCTCGGATTTTTTCATATAGGTAGGTACCCCAGAAAACATGGAGCTGAGATGCTGCTCATGTGCTTTGGTTTACAATGTGGGTTTAGCCAAGGGGTCTGAAACTAACGTCTCTAAATTCCTTTTTTGTAAAATCCAGGCTCTGCCAATGTGTGCTTATGTAATTTTTAACTAAGAAAACATGTTTTTACCGCTAAAAACATTAGATAATACGTTATTAGGCCAAAAACAGTGTATTATACAGCTTTATCTACGTTTATCCCTGCTTTTTTAACGTTTTCAAAAATTAAGGGGGGGGCTCCGCCCCCCCCCCCCAAAATTTCGGGGGGGGCGGAGCCCCCCCCGAAATTTTTTTTTGTACTAAAATCCGCCCCCCCCAAAATGAAACTCTGGCTACGTCCCTGGTCAGTTCACGATTTTTTGTCATTTCTACAGTAATCAATAGTGATGGGCGGAACGACGGAACCCCCGAAACCGGAATTGAGATTTTCCAAAAATCCGGAACAGGAACCGGAACCGAAATTCCAAATTTTGCCTGGAACATCCTAAACTTGGAACCGGAATTGCCTATAAAACTGCAAAACCCCCGGAGCACCGCAACCGGAGCCAGAACTGGAAATGAGATTTTCCAAAAATCTGGAACAGGAACCGAAACCGGAATTCCAAATTCTACCCGGAACATCTGGAAACCAGAACTGCCCATCACTAAATCAATAAATTAAAAATGAATTTTCTCCATAAACTCAAAAAAAAATTAATCTCAACGTTACAAAAAAATAAGCGTTTTTTTCAATCTAAAATTTTATTTCTGAAGATTTTGAAACCTCTTCTGCTTCCTATCATACATTGGAAAGTTGGAAAGCAACGGGACGGTGGAGGTAGTATTAAACTCTACTTACGAGGCGGACTGCGTTAAAAATCGAGGAACCATAGATGAACAAGGGGGGGGGGTATAGTGGGGTCCACTCCCTCAGCCTCGAAATTTTGGGAGCCCCCCTAGAAAAAATCCAGGGGGCCCCGTCCCACCAAATTTTCGATTTTTTTACCCCTGAACCCCCTCTAGATTTTGAAATCTGACCCCCTCCCCTCTCGAGAAAATTTTAAGTACTTTTTTTATACTAAATTTTCTTACAAAAACGTGAATATTTAACACAAATTCATGTTTTTACATCTTTTCTATACCTAAATATCGCTTTTTATTCAATAAAATGTAGTATTATCTTATAAGAAAACTATTATTAAACATTTAATGGTTTAAAAGTATTTTGTTTCGGAAATTGGACCCTACCTAACCCCCCTACAAAGCTGGGGGGGGGGGGTTCGATCATACATGGGCACGGGGGGGTTGGGGGGGGGGGTTAACCCACCCAAATTCTGAGAAGGGGTTTAACCCCCCCCCACTCAGAAGTGGGGGGGCGGAGAAAAGGTTAACCCCCCAATTTTGGAAAAATGAAGAAAAAAACGTCTTTAAAATGACTTCTAACTGCCTCCAAACCTAAGTTATGAGGTCAAAATGAATGTTTTAAGCAATAAAAAGCTCAAAAATGCAATAAAAAGGGCTTTTTGACCTAAATTTAGCGTTTTTTTACCTATTTTTCCTTCAAAATCGAAAAACAATATGGGTAAAATGCACTCCAAACCCCCCTAATTTGGGGTTTAACCCCCACCCCACTCCAGACCAACTTGCCCATGTATGGGTTCGACCCTCCTAGGACACCCCCCTAGATTTTGAAATGTCATTTACCCGGGGTAAACACCCCGCTCCCTCCTAGCTTTTTGACCGCGTTCATCTATGGCGAGGAACGCATTCTTACCACATTTTTTGGAGTGCATTTTACCCATATCCTTTTACAACTTGGAAATAAAAATTGAAAAAAAAAACCACACTAATTTTAGATCTGTGGGAATTTATATCACTTTTTTATTATAATACTTATCACGTCTCAAATGCAAAATGCGTCAAGAAGCAAATTGAGCTGCGCCAGAATGCGCCATGTGCGCAAACTGGGGCACCAAATGTGCATTAGCAATACGTTTTTTTCACTTTCATCGTATTTATTTTGGAATAAACTACTTTGTCCATATTATGTCAGACCTGTGCACGGTCTGGAAATGCCCCCCCTGTTTTATTGAAGGATTTGCCCCCCCCCCCGTTTTATTGCCCCTCCCCCAGCCAAAAAATGAAAAAGTACCCTAAAATTATGACGTTATTTTGACCTATGATGACGCCATCATCGCGAATTTTTTGCAGTTTTTAGCCTATTTCAATGTATTTTAAGCCATTTTAGACCTATTTTTACCTTATTTTCGCTTTTTTGTCCCTTTTTTCCCTTTTCCTTTCTTTTTTTCTCCTTTTTTTCTCTTTTTTTTCTTTCCCCCCTGCTTCCCCCCGTTTTATTGCCCCCCCCGTTTCAAAAAAGTTGCCCCCCCCGGGCCTCCCCATTTTGGAATTGCCCCCCCCGTTTTAACCCCGGGGGGGGGGGCAGTGCACAGGTCTGTTATGTGCACTTATGTTATAGCCGAGTGAAAACTAAAAGAATAAAAAAACATACCACGACTCTCGCGCTGCTATAATCCAGAGCGCCTTCCTCCGTCTGAAAGGCCTTCGACATCGGTATCCAGTCCGTGAGATGCGTGGGGACGCTGATTCTCTGGAAAAAGTAGATTAAGTTCCAAAACAGAATGGGGTGGGTTTCCAGGAAGCTGGAGCAGGCGAGGGCGCGATCGTTGGAGGCCAGGATGTTCTCCACTTCCTTCCGCAGCACCAGCGGGCTGAGAAATGGGAAGCTGTAGACGCTCTCTTTCGGTACCCCCTCACCGACGGAAGAACTGGACACCTTCATTCTCTCGGCTGCAAAGGAAATCCCCGTGTTTTCAACGAGGAAGGAAGGCGAGGGTTCTTTGGTTCCGGCGTCGCCGTCGGTCGCCTCCGAAGCCGCGTCTATTTCTCCGTCGGGAGTGAACAGGGCCTTTTTGACACCCAGCGCATCCGGTGCCCTTCGCCTGGCCTTGGGCGTTGAGACCTGGCTGGCGTCCTCGCTGAGGCTCTCGCAGCTGCCGGTCCCCGTGTCCGCGGCCGAACCCACCGCCTGTTTCTGCTTCTTCTTGCTGGTCGAAAAAGCCCCGCTGGTGGATTCAGCCCCGGACGTGGAGGAGGCGTGTCGCGTGTTTCTCGGGACGTACCAGGAGCGGCCCAGCGTGGCCGGGAGTGCGTCCGAGCCGGCCGCCCCCGGACCCAGCGGATACCGTCTGATTTTAATAGTGAGCGTGGGGACCAGGGAGCGCTGGCAGAACTGGCAGCGCGTGTTCAAGTTGGACTCCTCCGCGCTCCAACCGGCCATGATTTCCTCGTCGTACAAAAGAGCGGCGCAGGTGGCGCAGCGAGTGGTGGCGCAAAGCGTCACCTCCACAAGATTACCAACGAGCCCGTCGGCGACAGGCGTTTCCCCCAGTCTGTGCTGGGCGTTACTACTGGCGTTAAAACTTTGTTCCTTTTGAATGACGTCAAAACTAATAATACTGCCCGTCTGCCCGGAACTGAGTTGAAAGGCGGGATCCACTTTCAAAAATTCAGCGTTACTTCCTTCTTCTTTCGGCCAAATCCGGAAGTTAGTGGCACCTTCTTCGTCCTAAGCCAAACAAACATACATTAATCTTCAATGTTTTTATATATTTAAACAATAAGCTATACTCAGACCTGTGCACGGTCTGGAAATGCCCCCTGTTTTATTGGAAAATTAACCCACCCCCGTTTTATTTCCCTCCTCGCCAAAAAAAAATGAAAAAGTACCCTAAAATTATGACGCCATTTTTGACCTATGATGACGCCATCATCGCGAATTTTTTGCAGTTTTTAGCCTATTTCAATGTATTTTAAACCATTTTAGACCTATTTTTACCTTATTTTCGCTTTTTTTGTCCCTTTTTTCCTTTTTCCCTTCCTTTTTTCTCCTTTTCCCTTCCTTTTTTCTCCTTTTTTTTCTTCCCCCCCCCCTTTTCAAAATAGTAGCCCCCCCGTGCCCACCCATTAGGGAATTGCCCCCCCCCCCGTTTTAACCCCGGGGGGCCAGTGCACAGGTCTGTATACTACAAACAATCCTAGTATCCTACTGCACCTAGCCAGCCACTATAATTTTAATTTATCCATCATATTCCAAAAATTGAAAACAGAACCTCGTTGCAAAACAGTTTTAATTTTATCTTGATGACAATACTACTCTAATACGTTTTATAATCTTCCAAAATCCAATACTTAAATTACTTTTAAAGAAGCATCGTCTCCTCCACGTGAAATCTGCAGGATGTCTTCGGAGATTCCCATGTTGACCAGGGCACTGTCAAGGTTCAGAGAACTAAAAGATCCTTTGAGTGGACTACCAAGTTGGTCCAAGTTTCCTTTAAAACTTTTAATGGAACCCTAAAACAAACTTTTATACCTTATTATGGGCTAAAACAAAAATAAAAACTAGTGTATAAAAATGATGTGCAATAAAAAATAGCTAGATGCACATGTTACACCAACAAAGAAGACAATTTCTATTATAGTTAGATCAATGCAGTATGTGGGCGACGTATGCTAATTTATATTCTTTAGAGTACGCATTATTTTTTAGCGACTATAATGATGTTTAATTTTTATAATAAGAGATAGTTTTTTATACTTTTTATGAAAAAATATTTTTTACTTTTTTACCATAAAAATCATAAAAATTGATCACGCGTTATGAAACTATTTTTGACAGTAACCTTTCAATTTTTCATAACAATATTAATGAGAATACAAAAATTAGGTGAAACATAAACGTGATATTTAAAAGCAACATCAAGCAATTCATTCAAAAAAGTAATCTAAAAACAAAATAAATATAATTTAAAAATCACCTGAAGAACCGAACTGACACCACTACGGAGTCTCGAAATGTTGGGTTGTTGCTTGGTTACTACGTCACCGACTTTGGACCGAACTTTGCTGCTTGCTGAATACATAACCTGGGACCAACTCGGTGATGGGGGAATGTAACCATCTGAGCTGTCCATTGATATGTTATCCTAAAATTATATTTGTAACGATAAAAACATAAACAAAAAACATAAAAACATCAAAATGCCTTTCTCAATATTTTTATGCCATTAAAATCGTTTCAGTTCAAAAACACAAGATATCCCGCATGATATTATCTTAAATCGAGAACAATTGAATCTCCTATTAACAGACCTGTGCACGGTATCCAAATTCCCCCCGATTTATTGGAGGATTTTGCCTACGCCGTTTCTGCCCCCCCCCCGCAACAAAATAAAAAAGCACCCTAAAATAATGCCGTCATTTTTAACCTATGATGACGCCATCATTCCGATTTTTTTGCAGTTTTCGCCTATTTCAATGTATTTTAAGCCGTTTTAGACCTATTTTACCTTATTTTCGCTTTTTTGTCCCTTTTTTCCCTTTTCCCTTCTTTTTTTCCCTTTTTTTCTCTTTTTTTTTCTTCCCCCTGCTTGCCCCCCCCCTTTTTATTGCCCCCCCCCCTTTCAAACAAAATTGCTCCCCGAGCCCCCCCGATAAACTACCGGGGAGGCGGCTTGCACAGGTCTGTATTAAATTTTCTTTTGTTCTGAAATTTACTCGAAAATAAATTAAAATAAAATATTAAACTAAAATCCAAACCAGTAAACACTCAACAAATTAATTACTCTAGCTAACTATTCAGCTATATGTTTTTATTTAGCCACTATTAGTTAAGCCGCTAAACTCATTTTCAAATTTAGGCATAGGAAAAAGATAAAATAAAAAATTCAAGGATTATTCTAAACCTGTTGTGTATTGATGAGCGGCGTCTGAGGAGTCGTCGGGCTGCTAATTTGATTTTCCATAGTGGCACTTCGTTGCATGATACGGTTTACAACAGGAGTTGTTTGCATACTGAATTTGTTCAACCACCCGCGCATGCTATGTCTCCCTGAACCGGAAACTCCCGAATCGTTTTTAATATCCACCTATAGTTACAACATTATTGAGTAAAAAGTAGTGATGGGCAGCCCCGGTTCCCGGTTCCGGGCAAAATTTGGAATTCCGGTTCCTGTTCCGGATTTTTGGAAAATCTCAATTCCGGTTCTGGTTCCGGTGTTCCGGGGGTTTCGCAGTTTAATAGGTAGTTCCGGGTTCCGGATATTCCGGGAAAAATTTGGAATTCCGGTTCCGGTTCTTGTTCTGGATTTTTTGAAAATTCTGGTTCCGGTTCTTGTTCTGGATTTTTTGAAAAATCCGGTTCCGGTTCTGCTGTTCCAGGGGTTCTGTAGTTCCGCCCATCACTATTACAAAGCATACCTGGGCACATGGGCGTAGCCAGGATTTCGGAAAAGGGGGCCCAACCCTGAACAAAATTTCCGAAAGGGGGGTCCAGGGTGGTCCAAATCCTAAACGTTATAAAAGGGCTAAAAAAATTTTTCCGCTTTTCGCGCGGAGTGTTTATTGTCTTGTTTATGTCCTATACTTCATTATTTTTTTATTATTTAATTTAAAAGATCTATAAAACAAAAAATTTTTTACAAACAATTTGATACCTTAAAATTTTTGATTTCTAATACATTAACAACTGAAAAATGAGTACATTGAATTACAACTGACTGAGCAATGCAAAGTGCGAGAAAATGTTTTAAAATTAAAAAAATTAATTAAATTTTAAAATTACTTCTCCTAACCTTTAAATTTTTAATCCCACTATATAACAATCTAAAGGGTGAGGGGTCCGTCCAGCGTGGTCGTATCAAGATTACAAAACAAAGTAACACAAATTTGGTACTGGAGACCAATTAAAACATTAAGAATGGGGTGGGTCCAGCGTGGTGATACCTACCAAGATCAAACAACAAACTAACACAAATTTAGACGTGGAGACTATATAATTAATCGAGCGCTGAGGGGAGCGAATCGAGAGAAAAATTTTAAAAAAATGGCCGTTCTAGACCTCCAAATTTTTACACTTGGCGACCCAAAAGGGGGGTCTAACCCAAATTTTTCCCTTGGCCCACCCAAAAGGGGGGTCTAGACCCCCCTGGCTACGCCCATGCCTGTGCACGGGGGTGAGGTTTGGCGGGGGGGGGTTATCTAACCCCTCTTAAAATAAGTGTTGTTAACTGAACTAAATTAACTTTTAAATTCATTTTCATTCAACAAAACTTTTTAAAAAACTTAATAACGGATAATTTAGTTTCACATAAGCTATCGGGTAGGCCTGTTTTAAAGATTAGAAACGATGACGACTCAAATTACGCAATTTAGTAAGCCAAACATTAGAAAACAATGTTGTCCTCCAAAAACTGCAAAAATTTTGCAAAGATAGCGAATTTTTTGTGTTTTATTATAATTTCAAGCAGGGAAGGAGAAAGAGGGTTGCACCACAATTATGGGAGCAACAAATAAAGCAGGAGAGGGTGGAGAAATCACTGGGCCCATACATAGGCAAGTAGGCCGGAGTGGGGGGGGGGTTTGTTTAACCCAAAATTAGGAGGGAAGGTTTTAAAATCCTAGAAACGCAAAATACCCATATCGTTTTTTTGTGGAGTGCATTTTACCCATATTGTTTTTCGATTTTAGAAAAAATCGATTCAA
The DNA here is from genome assembly GCA_030248175.1 of Microlaimidae sp. YZB2_3. Taxonomy (NCBI): domain Eukaryota; kingdom Metazoa; phylum Nematoda; class Chromadorea; order Desmodorida; family Microlaimidae; species Microlaimidae sp. YZB2_3. The sequence continues at coordinate 13,939 of JASAMX010026753.1, forward strand.
AACGCTAATTTTAGGTTGAAAAGCCTTTTTTATTGCATTTTTGAGCTTTTTACTGTTTAAAACATTCATTTTGACCTCAAAACTTAAGTTTGGATACAGTTAGAAGTAATTTTAAAGACATTTTATTCTTCATTTTTCTAAAATTGGGGAGTTACCCTTTTCTCCCCTTACTTCTGAGTGAAGGGGGGGGGATTAAAGCCTCCTTCTCAGAATTCGGGGGGGGGGTTAACCCCCCCCGCCTCAACTCCCTCCGTGCCCATGTATGACTAAGCCTGTATTATTAACGGAATTTAATTTAAATTTATAAAAATGCTCATACAAAGAGCATAGTATAACATTGGGCACCGTTTGAAAAGAATTGACTCGCCGATTTTAATACAAACAAAAATATTTTAACGTTGTGAATTTAATTTTAATCACAGTCCTTTCAGGAATGTTGGAACATTAATGATTACGACATACATTATTATGACTTTATTTTTTTCTGCTCTGGAAACTATATTAGCGCTCAAAACTTTGCCTGCAATTTTTTCCTTGGAAGTTGGATGGTTTTGGTTTTGTCGTGGCATTTATTCTTGTGGTGAGTCCGGAATCATTTTACAGGTGTAAATGACATGATTTTGGCAGAATTCTCCTGCTCTTGGGTTTGTATTTGCAGTTGGGTTTTGAGATTCGGCTTATTGTGTGTGGTTTATTTCCTTCTTTTTTTAGTTTTATGAAAAGGTACATACAATCCTCAGTGTGGTATTAACTTGTTTATGTATGTTTCCTGTTTTTCAACGAATAAAATATAATAATAATAATAAAAATAATATTATTTA
>JASAMX010026756.1:0-10743 GCA_030248175.1 Microlaimidae sp. YZB2_3
ATTAACACATGATGAAATGTAGCTTTATTTAAGCCAAATTTTTGTTCATTTATAATGCCTGACGCTTAAATGTAACAATTCGCGCTTGCCGCCGTTTGCTCGCGTCAAATGCGGCGTTTTAGGCTGGATTTATATAACTCCGTCATTTTACTAAAATAAGACCCCTATTTTCCAATATCCTGGCACCAGTTTCAAACAAAACCGATTTGTTTTTTTTTTTTTTGAAAACGATTGAATTTAAACTAAAGTTAATACGTTTCTCTTTACAAAATAATATACTTGCTTTTTTATTTTATTTTTTTGCACGTGTTAAAATATATTTTGATTTAAAAAAATAGAAACTAGAAAAAATAAACGAAAATTTCACAAACAATTAAGATTTAGAGTTATTCACTCACGACAAACCCGTTTATAAAAAGTAGCTTAATGAAATTCTAGAGCAGCCAACTTTGTGACGTGCCGTCTGTTGCCTTTTTTTTATTTTCCGTACTGGATATCTATAAATACGGCCCCCGGAAAAATACCTTCTTCAAAATATCTTCGGAAAGAATATCTTCTGAAAGACTTAAATTCTCAACTAAAAAAAACTTTTTTCCCTAAGCCTAAGCGAAACCTTAAAATCAAGCTAAAACGACATAAAAAAGTTTAAAAAAACCTTTAAAATTTTTTAATAATACTGAATAATTTACTGCTGAAAGAAGATATTTTTTCCGGAAGATATTTTGCAAAAGGTAGTTTTTCCGGACACCATAAATACTAAGCTTTTTTAGTTTTAGTATTGTTTGTTTTTATTTAAAATTCGCGTATTAAAAGGATTAAAAGCATTTTAAACAATTTTGGATTCTGTTAAATTTTTACAGAAATAACGTTTAAATAAATTTTTTCATAACATCCATTTAAGGCTACATGTATTCTTTAGGTTTTATTTAGTAAAAAAACTACCGCATATGTTAATTAACATTTTTTTTTCAAAGCAAATCAAATTTTCTTACTGTAAAAAAGTTTAAAAAACATAATCATCCATGGGGTGGCGCAGAACGCCACGGGGCGATTTAGCCCCGCATCGCTGCGCCAACCATTATTAGAGAACGTGGGTAATTTTGAAATTCAGAACCTTCTTTTTTTGTTCCTCTTCTTCTTCATTTTCTTTATCTTATTATCATTATTCCAACGCTCAATCCTTAAAATCGATATTCCTTCTTCGTTACTGATTGATCAAAAATAAACATGTGCTCATTGGAAAGAAAAAAGAATTACGCAACTTTCTTGGAAACACTTTTTTCATTTAGGTCCTTATTATCGATTCATTGATCTAAATAAAAAATTGAAAAAAATTTTAAAAAAATTGAAAAATAAAACCTCCCAACCGCACAATAACAGCCTTTTGGCAACAATAAAAATTGTACAGAGCAAACAACGAACAGCCTTTTGTAGAACTGCACCATAACAGTGTAAGACTGTGTTCGATTTCTATCATTGGTGGCAGAAATCGCATCAGTTCTCAGCGCCATCTACTTCAACCGTCGGGAAACGTCAAAAACAACAAAGTTCTTTTTTAAATTATTGCATTACTGATGAAAAAATTAATTTAAAGTTTTATTTAAAAAAACAACAAATAATTGCAATCATTGGTAGCACGGAAACGCCACGCGGTGGCTTGGCCCCACAACATCGTGCCAAGTTGCCAACTATAATTAGAAAACTTTGGGAAAATTTTGTAATTCCTGTTCATCTTCTTCTACTTATTACTATTATTCTAACACTCATATCTTTAAATTGATATTTCTTCATCGTTCACGTGGCGATTTAGGGTCGAAAAACTGCGCGGACTTTAATCTGAGGACGTGGATAAAATTTGTACTTCATATTCACACTCTTCTTCTGATTTTTTTATTTATATTTCAAAAATATAACTGCAATCATTGGTGCTTCAGAAGCGCCACACGGCGATTTAGGCGCACTCCATTGCTCCAACTATAATTAGAGAACGTGGGTAATATTTTTAATTAATGTTCATCTTCTTCTTCTTATTTTTTATTTAAAAAAATATAATTAAATTTTGGTTGGCACTAGAGCGCCACTGCACCGCGGTAATTATAATTAAACAACGTGGGTAAATTTTTTAATTTAAATTCAACTTCTTATTATTATTTTTATCGGTGGCGCGGGAGCGCAACACGGAGATTAAGCCCCACGGCACCGCGCAAACTATAATTAAAAATCGTGGGTAAATTTTGTATTATGTTCTTCTTACCTTAGGGTAGTGCATTTAATTTCGGCACTTTTTTGTTTTTCCAGTGTAACTTTTCACTGTATGGCCCGATTTTAATGTTTGATAGCTCATTTTGAAGCTTTCACAATACTGCGTTGCGTCACAAAAGTTTCACTCACGAAATTAGTTTTTTTACTTAAATAAATCAGTTTAAAAAAAATGAAAAATTGCCGAAATTAAATGTATGCATTTAATTTCGGCACTTTACAGACAATCGATTGTTTCTCAGTCAAAAAATCATCATTTTTAAAAATTTAAAAGCCCATCATTATCTACAAACAGTTTTCTTTAATTTAAACTTCTACTTGTTGTTCAACGTGTAACTGGCAAAAAGTTACAGCTAAAATGCCATATGGTATCAAAATGAGCAAAATTTGGGAAAAAAGTGGATTTAATTTCGGCACTTTTTAAAAAGACCGCCTTAATCGAGTTTAAGTGCAGTGCTGTGACCCCTACACATTTCAACGTTGTTTTTTAACTATTTACAACTACAATTTAACACCCGACCACTTAATTAACCCGTTTTTACCTACAGCAATATGTGTGCCGAAATTACACTATTTTATTTTATAACGATTGCTCACCACAGACGCAACGTAGAACCACGGGGACTAAAAATTTGGAAAATAGATTAAATTTTACCAGGACAGTTTAATTTTGAAACCAATTTATTGCGTAATCATGAAATGCCCATGTTCTAAAAACGAGTAACAATTATTTTTTTATAAATCACACAATTTCACATTAAAATATCATAACATAACAAATAAAAAGCTTACGACAGTCATCTAAATATAATTAGCTTTTATTTGAGCTATCAAACGTCGTATTCCGTCCAGGATTACCAAAGATATAGTCCAAAATCAAAAATGCCCAATTGGGAAAAGTGCCGAAATTAAATGCACTACCCTATTATTAATATATTATTTTCCAAACACTTATATCTTAAAACCAATATTCCTCCCTTCTTACTGATTGATCAAAAAGAAACATGGGCTCTTTGGAAATCTTAAAAAATTGCGCAATTATTTTCTTAGGAACCACTTTTTATTCATAAATGATACGTGCTCTATTGATAACATTAAAACCATACATGGGCAAGTTGGTCCGGAGTGGGGGGTTAAACCCCAAATTAGGGGGGGGGTTAAAATCCGAGAAACGCAAAATGCCCATATGATTTTTTTTCTGGAGTGGATTTTACCTATATCGTATTTGAAAGAAAAAATAGGTAAAAAACGCTAATTTTAGGTCAAAAAAACCTTTTTTAATGCATTTTTGAGCTTTTTATTGTTTAAAACATTCATTTTGATCTCAAAGCTTAAGTTTGGAGGCAGTTAGAAGTCATTATAAACACATTTTTTTTCTTCATTTTTCGAAAATTGGGGGGGCGTTAACGGAATGATTATAAATATATGTCATTGCGCAGCTAAAAAGTTTATTAGGCTATTTTTGATTTGATTCAACAAAAGTGGTAGACTAGCGTTGAAAAATGCTCTAAGAATAGAGCAGGGAAAAAGGGTGATTTTTCCTCGGAAGATATATGTATGTGACATATGTCGTATGTTTAGACAGAAAAGATGTGGACTAGTCTGAGATGGACATTATGTGGACTACAAGAAATTTGCATTTGGTTTTGTCAGCTGCTCACTAAATAAAAATTTCTAGAATATGATAATGATTTGTTTATACATTGATTTAATCACTCAGCACTGTTGCATTTTTTTAGTCTATTGAAATGTCAATTGAAAAAATCATACTCACAGTAATATTTGACAAGCGTGAAATCGGCTTTTTTCCAATTTATAGTGGTTTCTTACACATAAAAATATAATGTTATAATTGAAAAATGGCGATTTCGCGCTTGTCAAAGATTGGTGTGAGTATGATTTTTTAAATTGGCGTTTCATCAGACTAAAAAAATGCAACAGTGCTGTGTGATTAGATAAATGTATAAACAAATTATTATCATATGGTAAAAATTTTTATTCAGTGAGCAGCTGCCAGAAACAAATGCAAATTTCGTATAGTCCACGTAATGTCCATCTCAGACTAGTCCACATCTTTTCTGTTTAAACATACGCCCAGGGAAAAATCGCCCCTTTTTCTTGCTCTATTCTCAGAGAATCTTTCAACGCTAGTTATATATTTAGCAATAAAATAATAAGCAAAGCTTAAAAACAAGGTAGTTTAACCCGTTCCTGTGATATTCGTTTCCCTGTTAAAATGGTGAAACGTTCGTATAATAAAAGTGAATCCTTTTTCTCACGGTGGTGGTATTTTTGTATGACCAATGTCGTACGTAAACCTTACCGCGGTAAACTCTACGTATGACCTTGGTGGTACTTAAGTCATACATAATGTTTTGTGCGTGATTAGTTTAACCCGTTCCTGTGATTGCCGTTTCCCTGTTAAAATGGTGAAACATTCGTATGATAAAAGTGAATCCTTTGTCTCACGGTGGTGGTATTTTTGGATGACCAATGTCGTACGTTACCGCGGTTAACTCTACGTATGACCTTGGTGATACTTAAGTCATACATAATGTTTTGTGCGTGATTAGTGCCCAGTAAGCGAGCAAATTGAAATAATTAAAGCTGTACGGTAGTACTTAGTAATATGCAAATTTTCGCAATATGAAATATTCTACGTAATGCACTGTATCTGTGAATAAAATCCGCATATTGCTACGTACAACTTTATCCATTTCAATTTGCTCGCTCACTGGACACTAATCACGCCAAATAATAATCACAAAATTTTGTATGACCTAAGTACCAACCAAATCATACGAAGTTTTACGGTTGTAACCGAGGAAAACGCAATCACGGGATTGGAGATGTATTTGTTTCATAATCAATTGATAAAAAAATTGTGCTGCAGCAAAAATGATTTCCAAGCTGACTAGTAATTAACAATAATGCTGCAGAGTGCAACCAACCACAGTTTGTTTTTAAGAATACCTTTTTAAAAGACCAAACGATTTCCCAGAGCTCTGGAGCAACCCCCGAGCTCTTGGTATCCGCTATGTTTTTGTACTGATTTCATAAATAATTAGTATCATAAATTATTCAGTCAAATTTTTGAAAATTAATTTTTTAAACTTAATGAAAACGATGAAAAGAAGTCTTAAAATCGCTGCATTTATTTAATAGTGTTCAAATTTTTAAAATTTACTAATTTCTGTATATATTTTTTTAAAAGATCAGATTAAAAAAAATCGGCGTTCCTTTTATTTTGAGTAACGCTTAGCATCCAGCCTGATGACCTAAAATTGACTTCAATAGAGTTAAATCAAACCTGGCTGACTTTAATGAATAACTTGAATATTTAACAATAAAACAAAAAAAACTACAAAAATTGTATAATAGTAAAGATTAAATGATTTTTTTAAATATTTTTAATTATCAAATTAATCATGTTTTTAACAAAAAAATGCCAAAAAGGTGAGAGTAACAAATTTCCACGTTTTAATTTTCAGACTGCAAAACTTTAATTGCCCTTATTACATTACAGTTTTAAATCCAATAAATTATATTGTTCACTCTTCTATAAAGTCAAAATTCTTCTATAAAGACAACATTTTTTATTCAATTTGAAATAATTTTGTCTTAAAACTAAAAAAACGTTAAACTAATATATATATTACCGAAAATTTATTTGTTAACTAGACTACTTGTGCACGGTCTGGAAATTCCCCCCCCCGCTTTATTGGAGGATTTGCTTCCCCCCGTTTTATTGCCCCCCCCGCCAAAAATGAAAAAGTACCCTAAAGTTATGGTGCCATTTTTGACCTAAGATGACGCCATAATCGCAAATCGCAATTTTATGCATTTTTTTAGCCTATTTCAATGTATTTTAAGCCATTTTAGATCTATTTTTACCTTATTTTTGCTTTTTTTGTCTCTTTTTTCCCTTTTACCTTCTTTTCTCTTTTTTCTCCTTTTTTTCTTTTTTTTCTTTCTCCCTTGGTTGCTCCCCCCGTTTTATTGCCCCCCCCGTTTCAAAAAAGTTGCCCCCCCCCGTGCCCTCCCCGTTTTGGAATTTGCCTCCCCAATAAAACCCCGGGGGCAGAGCACAGGTCTGCACTAGTTATTTGGTTTTAAGTAATTTAAGTTTTAAGTACTTTAAAGTGTAATGGGTTTTGCAAATTTAAAAATAAATGATAACCTACAATAATCTGATAAAACATAAAAAATTTATGCACAAAAAGTTACTATTTTTTACCCCCACACAACATTTAAATACATAAAAACATTATGATCAAAATATCAGAATCTTTTCGTTTTAGAATATAATATATTTTGCCTGATGAACTATAGTACATTTATATCTAAACAAACCTACTTAGTGAATTATTGTTGTTAATTGCGCAGTGACATTTTATTATGTATATACAAATAAAAAGGAAAGAAGCTTTAATGGAAATATGTAGCACCCTTAGTTATGTGTTATTTTTGCCATAAAAATGAAGTGTATATTAAATTCTAGGAAATTAGAACCACCATTCATCAAAAGGTAAACCGATTTTTTGTTGTACGAGTATTAAATCTTTGAATTGGGAATTAAATTTAATAATAATTTTGTAAAAAAAGTTCTAAATATCTTTGATTTTGCTAAATAAACATTTTAGTCCCAAAAAACTTGATGGGTTTTGCAATCGCCTTGGATAGCAAATAAAATTTTTCATTTTCTAGAAAAGCTATCATCACTACTATATAGGTTTGTGAGAAAAAAACTACATAATTGGAAACCTTTTGATACATATTAAATGTCTATCATTATAAGACTGTTGTTTGTAAGAAAAAAATTATAAAAAGCAAATATTTTCCTTGTTTTTTTAGGAAAAAACTTATGAAAAGCAAGTATTTTTCAAATTTAGGTTTAAGTCTGCAATATATGGGTTTTTACCTAATTATATAAGTAATGTTAATCTAAGAAAGAAAGAAAAACACTTTTTTGCTCTCTGCAAGATCTGAAAAAACCGGAAGCCTCAGCATTTTTTCATTTAACATACACTCGAATAAATGCTATTTTAATAACTAATTAGCGAAAAACGCCCAGTTTCAAATAAGCTGAAATCAGCGAAAAAAATCTTGTTTTTTTTTTTTGAATGGTGGCAATTGTATTCCATTAGTCTGACTGGGTTTGGTGGACCTTATCAGTCGCAATATAATATCGTTTCCTCCCTTTTTTTTGTTTCTAATAGGTTCCACCACTTTAATGGGCCTAACAACTTTTAAATTAAAAAAAAAACCTTAGGGAAATTGACCCGCCAACAATAGTATCATACTTAAAATCGTTGTATTATGTTATTAACTTATGTTTTTTTAAATTTATTGTAATGAGGTAGGTATTTAAAAAACGCAATAAAAGGCCAGTTTTACACAATTTTAGCACTTTAAGATAGGATTTTAAATGACTGAAAACACAAATTAGCTGAAAATATGTATATATTTTATTCCCGCTAAACGCGCATATGGAATAGTAAAAACTAATGCAATATGAATTCAAAAATGTGAGAAAAAAATGATGGACACATTTCTAAAAAGCTTAATGAGCAAAAGTCTTAGCATATTTTTTCTCACAAAATTCAAACAAATATGTATTTTTACTAATTTGCGATTTAAAATTTTTTTATCATACTTTGCTGAGCTAAACTAAAAATTATGTTTAATTTTGCTGCGACTCTGGCTTCTAATTAGCTTGCAGGGTTCTTATGAGAGCCGGGAAAAGCGTGCTCGCAATATTTATTCGGCTAAAAGCCCTTTACACAGTAATGATTCTTGCCCTAAAATGTGTATTTTATCCACAAAATAAAAGTTTGTAGTGATCGAAAATTTGCTAGCATTATAGAAACAAAAAACTAACTCGCAAAAAAAATAAATAAACAACTTAAAAAAAATCAGATAAAACCTACTATAAAAAATCTTAGTTACAACAGTTTGTTTGGTTAGAAAGAAAGTTCTGTTCCTTAGAAAAATCCGCATAGCTTTTTCTAGTAAATACAGATTCCCAAAGAAACTTATTAAGTGAATAAATATTGCACTTGTACATTCAATTAAAATTTATCACGTCGCGATTGAATAAAGTCAAAATTTCCGTTCTGAACTATAAAGTTTAAAAAATATACTTTAAATATTTAGATTTTTTTAACAAAATAATACCTTAAAAATTAATTTTTAAAGTTGTATTGATCGTATTATAACAATTTTTAATTGTATTAAAAAAATAAACTGGCCCAAATAAAGACAATTAGGATATCTGACTTAATTTCGGCTAGGCCTTAATTTCTGCCACCAATTTACGGTGTTAAAAAAATTGGCTTATTTTTAAAACACAAAAGAACTAGCACAAAAGTAACTGGATTAATATTGAATAAAGTGTTTTTGCAAAAGTTTTTTATTTTTGTTATTCTGCAATATCAACATTTTCATACAAAAAGTGATTTTTTTGTGATTTTCTAAATTTTTGCTTTGTGTTTAAACTGCATCAAATTTAGAACGAAGCACAATATAACCTTAAAATATCTTCTATTTAAGGCTCAAAGTTGTGAGCTTTCATGTAGCCAAATGAACCAAGGAGATGGACATTCTCTGCCCGAACCAGGGAGGGAATCCTTTCCTCTCACTCCTAGCCAACAAAAATGAATCCAAGATATATAACATATCACTAACTGTCAATGAAACAACAACAGACACAGACCCTTTCATGATATTCTCAATAATGCCTTACTATAAGGAATTCTGGAAAGTCTGTAGCGGTTGCCAAACTCTTCTCTGTAAGTGGAAGAGGGGGGTGAGAAAGGTGAAAAGGCTAGATGACCTCAGCCCAGGGTCCCATGGGAAACCCTGTAACCTGGCAAACTTCAGTCAAGAATGTTGCATAAAGCAAGCTGAGGTAAGTCACTTGAGCTGAAAGAAGATCTATCTCAAGTGTAACAGATGATTTTTGGCTTTGTCCATTTTGTTTCTTTGATGTCCTCTTGAGTGTTGTCTTTTGCGTGCTTTCCCCTATAAGGAATAAAACAATGAGGCTATGACTTACTGAATAGAACACTACTGATTTATCATCCTAGGCCTACTTTTGGTTCGGTTGACCTTACCGTAAGGAAGGTTATTTTTTGGTTGCACAGATAGGAACCATGTAAGGATAAGCTCTACTTCTGGTTCTGGGCTTAGCAATGGCCACAGGAATGAAGCCTGAGCTCCAGTGCAAAGCCACTACGCCATACACTGTTGAGTCACCCTCACTAAGGTGGCAATGGCGGTTTTGGTGAAGTCATCACCACCACCTTCAGCGGGTACTCCATTTAGGTTGTCCAGGGTGTTGTCAGCCTAGTCAAATTATTGGCTGACCTACTCCAGTTGGATATGAGCGGACCAATTAAAATGTGGAGTCATGAAAAAAATGACTTCCACAGAAGTCTTCAGCAAATTTGCCTTTTTACAACATAAAAAATCATTTGAGCTTGAGCTTCTTAAAAGGGCTGAAATGTACACATTTTGGTCTACTTGGTAAAATTTGAAAAATAATTGTTAAAACTTAATATTTATTCTTTAAGTTGTTTTGTTGAAAGTTTAAAAGGCTGGCTCATACTTACGGAAATGCCTCTGAAAAAAGTCTAAGGACACAATTTTAGAAAAGCCAGAACGCTCATCTGAAAAGCCAAATGTCCTTTTTAGTTTTTCCTTTAACGAAGTATGAATACGACTTAAATTGGTCCTTTGGACAAAATCCAAAAGAAAAATCCAAAGGAGGATTTTGATGCTGGATTCCGTCCTTTTTGGACAAAATCCATATAACATCCTACTTTGTCCAAGAAACCATTTGTTATAAGACATACCAGCCTTCCACGGTCGCAATCCTGAAGAAAAATCAATTTATACTGGAATTATTAGATCAAGCGGAGCGTTTATTTGGCGCAGTCGAACCCGTTCAAGCGACCCAACCAACGTATTTATTAAAAAATTAATCAATTTAAATAATTTATATAAAACTTTGGTTTTTCATTTCATCGAACGCTTTACCAGAAATTTTTAGAAATGAGGCTTTATTACAAATAATGTCGATTATCTGGCTTACGCCTAAAAGAATAACTACATAATACGTATTATTAATTAAAGGAAGTGATGTTTAAAAAAAGCAATAAAGGATTATTTTTACTTCAAAGCTTTTGAAAAAGACAGAAAAAATTACTTGGAGCTTTAGCCCTTAAAAAATTTGCATTTAGGTTAATAATTTAGAAATTTGAATTAATTTAAAATTGAATTTCTAAATATTTGCTTATTAATCGCTTTAGTTAAAAATTTTGAATGTTTTTGTTGTTAATAGTTGATTCAAAGTACTGGACAATATTGCGGTAAACGACAATTTTATTCGGCTATAAAATTGAAAATTGAATTTAATTTATTAATTTTAACTGACTCGAAAAATTACCAAAATAAAATTCAAGTATATGGTACTAACTGAAG
>JASAMX010026758.1:0-11780 GCA_030248175.1 Microlaimidae sp. YZB2_3
ACGAACAGTGGTGTCATCAAAAGATTTTATTTTATTTTATTGTTGTTTGTATTTTTTAATTTCCTCATTTATCAGACAAAAACGAAAAACCCTAAAACACTGTTGTATTGTTTATAAAAATATTTATCAAAATGACTGTTTGGTTTCAAAAATGTATTAATATTGCACAAGTTATGACTGCTTTAACAAGATAAAAATGAATTGCATAATGCCTTTTAAGTATTTGTTGAGGAACATTTTTTTAATTTTCAGGTACGCGTTTCAAAAACGCATACCTTTTTTTCCAATTCGAGACTCAATTGATTTTTATATTTTAATGTGCGGAGCTAAGTTAAGGAGGTGAGTTTGTTCAAAACTTTAAAAGTTTTACCCGTTTTAAAATTGGCCTTTTTCTTTTAAATAAATTAATTTATTTATTGTCAAAAAAAGATGTTCATTCTTCAATATTAAATTGTTTTTGCTAAAATTTTTTAATTGTTTTATTGGTAAATACAGTCGATTCAACACAGTAAATTATCGAGGTCAGCTAAGTTCAATTTGCCTATATAAATAGATAAATTATCGAGAGCCTGAAAATTGTCAGTACCTCTTGGAACATTCGCAAAAACATTTTCTTGAATTTATTTGTTGCTCAACGGTTCTTTGCCCGTTGGGCGTATGCAAAAAACGTATTCTGTTGTAAAAAATCTATAAGCATTCTAATATAATTTTTACGATAAATCATTTAGCTTTCGGCTTTTAGTAAGCATTCAATTGTTTTTTGTATTAATTTATGTATTTTATATATTAGTTTGTTTTGTTCAAAACATTTGCATCAGATGAAATCATGTGAAATTATAAAAATACTATGTCGAATGCTTTTAAGTCAAAATGTATGTACAAATGTATGTAAAATTATATGTTGGATATTATCCGTATAGAGCAGTGGCAGAACGCTCGTCTTCCGCAAGGTTTCAAGATAAATTCCCGTTGAGACAAGGTATACTGTGAAAATATTTATGAAATAATGTGAAAATATCATATTGTTAAGAATAGTATTTGGTTGCATAGTTAGACCAAAAATATATAATACTATATAATATATAGTATTGTATATTTTTGGTTAGACTAATATCGGCCTTGGGTATCCTTGTGTATTCTAAAAACTTTTAATTGTTATTAAAACAGTTGAAGTTGAATAATATACGGTTTTTTGTTTACATTTTAAGCAAATATTTTTATTGAAACGAAAGTTATTGATCGCTTTTTTTAGTTATATATGACGTTAAAAAATAAAAGAAACGGCAACAACGTCAAACTTTTAGCTTTTTAAGTGAAAAACAAGGCGATACAAGACTTAAACCCGTAATCCCTTTAACTGACAATCTATACGTTGACTCATCACCCGTCTGACGAATATAAAATTTTAAAATTCTTTGGTTTTTTAAAAATTTTTTGTGCTCTAAAAATACCTATGCAGAAAAAATCTCCAACTCAATATGCAAACTGTTATATCTAAATTAATAACACGTTTTAAAGGGGCACTGTCTTGAAACAAAATTCTTAATCGCTCTGGAAAAGTGATACTGATCCAATCTGTTTCAAATTGGTAACCCAATCGGTTTAGTGTTAAAGGAGTTGTTTGTTACGGCGATACAGGAAATTTATTTGCAATAGTGCTTTGTTAAACTTTAAAGTTATAATAAAAACTTATGCGTTAATTCGAATTATTTATTTGATTTTAAACGTTATAACAAGACCTTAGTTCTTCGTCGTTTATACGGCAAAATGAGCCACTGTCATTATAAAATACACGTGACTGTGACTCATTCTGTAGTTAATAGAATCTTGTTCTAAATATAAAATGAGTCACAAGCACACATATTTTATACGAACTGTGGCTTATTTTGCCGTAGTAGCGACGTCTTGGCGTCTATACAGTATACATGGCGGCTATTTGTCGGCAAGATCTAACAAGTTATTCAGTATAAAAATTCAGTATAAAAATCAGAACTTCTATGTTTTGCTTGATAATATTGAATTATACTAAAAAAGAGTGTTTAAAATCTTTTTTCTTTAATTTGTGTTTTACAAGAATTCCAATCTTTAATTAATAAAGTAATCTAAACGCTGAGAATAGCGAATAAGACTTGAAGTTATTTGTTTTGTCTATTATTTTTTTTGCTGATTGTTATTTAACTAACGTCATTTTAAATAAAATTTTATTGTACATTGTATTCTTTTTTTAAAATTTTTTGTTACGGTATGTTCTTTTTGTTATTTAAAACGAGTTGTAAAAATGTTTTTGCCCAAACAAGAACTGACTAAATAATAAATTAATTTTAATACGTGTAGTGAGAACATATTCTTAATTTCACTGTAATAGTTTTAGGAATATTTACAATTAAAAAAACAAGATAAATCGATATACTGCACCAACAAAAAACTATGGCTTGAGACCCATAGTATTAAAATGGTCTATTTGCAGAAAAGATTATTAATTGTACTATTAAGCCATTTAAGATTTTTACCAATTCACCAGAGCTCTGTTATGCGCGCTTTTTCTCTTCAATGTAAAAAATTATTTTCCAATGACATTCCCATTCTTGCTTAAGATGTAAAATATTGTGGCGAAACCAGGACCTCTTGTTGTGCAAACACCGTTCTAAACAATTCTTATCGCAAAAAAAACCCTATCTATACAGTCATATGGATATCAAAACTGATAATTACGTCTTTGGGAACAAGAATTTAAATGTCATTCTAGCAGTTAAAATCATTATAGTTAAAATCCTTCAGGCTGAAATCAAGGGCGTAACCGCTCGCCGTCGGGAAGAAAAGAAAAATAAACGCGCGGGAATAAAATTAATAAAAAAAAAGTTGGCGGGGATAATGTAACCAATTATTATTAAGTTGCGTCAGGTGTTTTTCTACACGTGATATTTTCTCGAAAAACGAGTAGTTACTTTACTACCCTGCTGTTTTAACCCTGATAGAATTCGTCTTTAGTTTAAAAAAAAACCTATTTAAATTTTTAAAAAATTTGGGTTTTGTACGTTGGGCGTTATTAGTCACTAAAATAAATTAAAATGAAACAATGAATTAAATAATAAATATAAATGCAATTCAACCTCTCAAAACAGTTAAAGAAATTATAACAGCAGACTTTAGTACATTATATACCAGTTTATCTCACAATTTCATTAAAGAAAACATATTCATGTTCATTGACTTATTGTTTTTACTTACTTAAAATGGTATTTGATTATAAATTCTGTAACAAAAAAATGTTGGATTTGCAATGAAATCTCAAACAACATAATCACCTACAATAAAATGGAAATAAAATCGTTAATTGAATTTGTTATAGACAGTGCTTATGTTAAATTTGCAGGGTTTATTTTTAAACAAAATACCGGAATACCCATGGGAAAAAATTGCAGTCCATTAATAGACACCTTGCACTAGAACTCGGTTTATACATGAAGTATGCAATATCAGGGCCCCAGATCCGCCCCCCTCCTTTGACACCCGCGCGTCTCGCCTCCCAAAAACAGCGGGGGCCCCCCCATAGCTGATCTGACTTATTTATTTATTTATTTATTTTTTGACTTTGTCAATGTTGGAATATAGATTTATGAAAGACACTAAAAATATTGCTCTCACCAGAAAGCTTAAATATGTATGGAGATATACGGATGCTAAAAATATTGCTCTCACCAGAAAGCTTAAATATGTATGGAGATATACGGATGGTTTATGTGCAATAAATGTTCCAGAATTTATGGAAATTTGCAAAGCAATATATCCAGTACAGTTACCACTTAGTAAAACAAATGTAAATCACAATCAATGTGCTTATTTGGATATTAACTTTGAAATAATTGAAGAAAAACTTAAAACCCAAGTCTAGAATAAAACAGACGACTTTAACTTTTTAGTAGTTAGATATATTGATTACAGTAGTAATACATCAGAATCTATTGGTCTCAATAGCTTTTATTTCCAATTGATCAGAATTACAAGAATCAGCAGTGATTTAAATGGATTTACAATACGAATCAAAGAGCTTTATTATACATTTAAAAATAAACAGTTTCCAGAAAAATTACCTATTAAAATGTTTCTCAAGTTTTCTCAACAATACCGACCTATGTTAAACAAATTTTCACTTCTAAACAATAAACTAATAGAAATATATTTTTGTAACAATTTATATTAATCCAGATTGTTCCAGTGCTTAAAATGTAGCTGGTTATTACAAATTTATTAGTTTTGCAGACTTTGGGCTGCACCTGGTTAATCCCAGGATGTTTTTCTTGTAGTTTTTAATGACATCTAGAGTAATCCAGAATGTTTATTAAATTTAGCTTATTATTATAGTTTTATCTGTTTAGCAGTCTTTGTGCTGCACTTGGTTAATTCAGGATGTTTATTTTTGCAGTAGTTAACTGCATCTGGAATAATCCAGAATGTATATTGAAATTGTTTTGTTATTGTGGTCTATCTGTTTAGCAGTCTTTGTGCTGCACCTAGTTAAATCAAGGATGTTTATTTTTGCAGTAGTTAACTGCATCTGGAGTAATCCAGAATGTTTATTAAAATTGTTTTGTTATTATGTTTTATGTGTTTAGCAGTCTTTGCGCTGCACCTGGTTAATTCCAGGCTGTTTATTTTTGCAGTAGTTAACTGCATCTGGAGTAACCCAGATTGTTAAATAAATTTGGTTGTTTATTATAGTTTTATCTGTTTAGCAGTTTTTGTACTGCACCTGGTTAACCCCAGGATGTTTTTGCTTGCGCAGTATTTGTGCTGAACCTGGTTCATTCCAGGATGTTTTTGCTTGCAGTATGTAACTGCATCTGGTGTAATCCAGAATGTCTCTTTTTTAAAATTTAAAATGTTTACCATAGTGTTAAATTACATAAATTAATAAAAAGCTTGTTATTGTATAAGGTTTTTCTTTTTTTACTAAATAAAAAAATTGTTTGTTATCTATTATGTATTTGTGTATATATTTTTATGCAAAAAGCTGTTAGGTAACTGAGTGAGAATCCGTGTATTTACCTGATAAGGGCATCACGGAGGCGTCTTAAACTGATGCCCAAAATCCATAGTTTGTTGGTATATTATGTAATAGTTTTATTTTATGTTAGTTTTATAGTAGTTTTTTGTTAAAAAATCGTAATTGTGTTTGCATTAAAACACAGGTCTTATCATTATTGCATATAAGTTTTGCATTATATTTATTTTCTATGCCTTGTTTGTTGTATAACTTTATATTTTTTTATCCAGTAAATTAAGTTTGTTCTATAAATAATCAGCTCATGTGAGCATTTCAACAAATAAATACTTATTACACAAAACACAAAGACATACATAATTCCATTTCATTTCATAATTTCATAAGTTTTTTCTCCTCATGTTTTATATAATACCAATAGATATTTATTATATTTAATATTTCTTCGATTAGTTTCATTTTAGTTTGTTTTGGTTACCGATGATGGCTCACGTGCGAGGCCAAAACACTGTATGAAATAAAAAAAATTATGGAATTTTTTATTTAACTGTTAAATATAGTATAATTTAACAATTGTACTGGAAAAACATACTTACTTGAAAAATATTTTTTTCGTTACGCATTAGTTTTGTAAAAAACTTTAGATACCGTTGATTTTATTGCTTTTTGTATATGTCTGTCCAACAGCTAATAATCGAAGTTAACACAGTTACCATATATTTTTTGTTTAGCTTTGTTTTATTGTTTATTTGCTAGTTAAATAAATTTCTATTTTCTCAATTCCACACATACTGCAGTAAAAGCATGTTTACAAAAAAATTAAATGTATTCTTACATGCAATTTTTGGGTCAAATAACTAACCTTGTCGGCAGCCAGAAAGATTCACGAATGGGGTTTCAATTAAAATTACAGTTCAAAAAGTCATATCTTATTAACAAAAAATCCAAGTGTGACATTTACAGCGTAAAATAATCCGTGTTTGTGAGAATATTTCCATATCAGAGGCAGGGACGTAGCCCGGAAAGGAGGGGGGTTGCACTCCATACAAATTTTTTGAAAGGGAGGGTGGTTGTACTCCAAATTTTCAAAATGTACCGTAAAAAAATTAAAAAGGGTAAAATTTTTTGCGCATCGCGCTAAGTGATTTTTTGCTGTTATTTGCAGTGTTTTTTAAGTTAACTTGAAAATTCTTAGGTTTAAAAAGGTTAAATTAAAAATTGTGCGACAGCACAAAAAAATATTCAAAAATTGTCTTTGAAATTCATTAGAAACATCACTTAAAAGTTGTAAGAAGGTATATAAATCTCGAGCACAGAGCGCAGCGAAGCGCGAGAAAATTTGTTTAAAATTGTTCTCTTAGGACCCCCAAATTTTTACCTCCGCCAGCCCAAAAGGGGGGGGTTACAACCCCCATACCCCTTCCCCCTTGGCTACGCCCTTGACCAGAGGTATATTCAAAAATAAAAATTGCACAAAAAAAATTAAAAGTCTCTACTCTTTAAAAGTTAAAGCATTTCATGCCGATATTTTGATTTTTGATAAAAAGTCGTATAATTTCGTGTTTAGCTTGTCCATGATTTAAATCTAAAATAAAATAAAATATATATTTTTGGAAGTCCATCAGTAAAGAATAATAGGTTTATCCGAAATTCTTTCCTGAATTGTGATTACAAAATCAAAAAATCTACTTGTTTATATTACTAACACAGAAGCTTGAATACCTTTTTTTCAAGTAGGGACGGTAATTTTTTATTCACGAAGCAGGTTTGTCAAAATTTTGCATAAATTTGTGGGATAAAACAATTAACTTCTTTTTAATTTTTACGTGATAAAAATGCGTCTTAAACGCAGGTGCCTGATTGATAAAATGGTCGAAAAAATCTGATTGGTTCAATAAAATTGGTCGACCAATAGAAATCTCTACCCGAATATATAGTACCGCCTTTTTCTGGCATACTATCAGGTGAAATGGGTCTTGAGCTTTAAAATTTGCTTCTTCTACTTTTTGTTAATGCAATATCATAATCACAGAAACGACAAACGCTTTTTACATGTGCGTTGAAAGCGTTAACATCAAAAAAAATTTAACTGGTCAATTTTATTGCATTGAATTATTAAAACATTCATCGGGGTTTTTTTTTGCATTTTGTGTTTTAATGTAAACAATTCAGTTGTATTTTATTTTTTACAATCGTTTTACTGTTAAAATTAACAAAATTAGAAAATCTAAATAAATTTAATACTTCAACACCTTATATATCTTTACTATGAGATATTTTACTATACAAAAATAACAATATTTTTTTCATTATCTACTTTAGCTTTTACTTTATAGTATTACATCAAAAATGTGTAATAAAGTCATATAGGAAGAAACTTTTTGCTAGTGTGTACGCGCAAAAACTTCTGAGTCAACAGGCATACGTGTAACTGTACATTTACTGCATTCAGTAACATGATTTGATTTCAGTCTCTTTTAAGTTTTACAAAGTAAAATGAATTCTAATTTTGAGGAAAAAAGGAAAAGTTTTTTTCCACCGGCAAAACTATTGTTTTCCTCGTTGATTGTAGCTTTGGGTGGTACTTTTCATTTCGGATATCTACTTGTGGTACTTAATCCGAGTACTGATGCTTTTCGTGCGTTTATTCTAAAGTCATTTAAGGTAATGAATGTTCTTCTCATGTGCATTAATTTGTTTTTCAAAAAGTATGCCGATAATTTGTTAGAAACGCGCCTCTAACCTATTTTATCAACGTCAAAAATGCAATTTTTTTGTTAACGTTGTCTCACGCAGCAGGTAAATAACTGTAAAAAAACCCGAACATTACAAGTAAGCTAAAATTTAAAAAGGATTTTTTTAAATAAATTTTATTATGCTGCCAACCCCAAATTTCTGAGTGTTTTGAGGATTATGCGACAGAAAAAACCAAGGGCAAGAAAAACTAAGGACAGGAAAAATCTGTCTAGAAAAAAACAGAAAAACGCACGCCTACAATAATAATAATGTTAGTTAAAAAATTATTGTTTCTATAAATAAACAACGTTATAAAAAAGCAGTCATTGAAACGATTTGAGGCTTATTGATATGCCATTATTATTTACTAATTTAATAACTACAAAACTTAATCAGAGGTTTTATTGTTGCAGTTGTATTAAAAATATATTGCAAAAATAAAAAGAAAAAACTATGTGACTTCTCAGACACATGTACTGCCCTAACTAGAGCGTGGCCCAGTTGGGGCAATCAATACTTTATATTAGGACGTGTTAATTAGGGCCCTTAGAAAAAAGCTCATCCCTTGACTTAAAATTATTTTATAAATTATTTTTTTATTAAAAATTGTATAAAAAAACGTGTCTTCGCCAATGTTTCAATTAATCAGAAAGCAGACACCAGCGGACCTATTAAAACTGCGCGGTTATGACGTGTTTTTTAAACAAATTTAAAAAACGCACAATTTTTTAATTTCACCTTTTTACAAAATATTCAAAAATTAAACAACCATAGACCTTAAAAAATTTCCATTTGGGTTCCAAATTAAGTAATTTGATAAATATTTATTAAAATATGAGTTTTGATCTTTTTTAACTAGCCTTTAAAAATGCTCTAAGAATAGAGCAAGAAAAAGGGGCGATTTCTCCCCGGGCGTGTGTTTAGACAGAAAAGATGTGAACTAAAGATGAATTCTATCAGGGTGAAATTGACTAGGTGGTAAAGTGAAGCCACACATTCTTTGAGAAAATATCACGTGAAGAAAAACACCTGATGCAACTTAATTATTATTGGTTACATCATATCTGAAAACTTTTTTTATTATTTTTATTCTTAAGCGTTCATTCTTTATTTCTTCTCGGCGGCGAGCGGTTACGCCCTGAATTTCAGCCTGAAGGATTTTAACTTTAGTCTGAGATGGACATTATTTGCACCATAAGGCAAATAATGTCCATCTAATGTGCATGAGACAGAAAGATGGCATCTTTCTAGTAAAGATGTGAACTAGTCTGAAGATCCATATAATGTGCATAAGACAAAAAGATGGCATCTTTCTAGTAAAGATGAGAACTAAAGATGAATTCTATCAGGGTGAAAATGACTAGGTGGTAAAGTAACCACTCGTTCTTCGAGAAAATATCACGTGAAGAGAAACACCTGACGCAACTTAATAATAATTGGTTACATCATCTCTGAAAACTTTTTTTATTATTTTTATTCTCAAGCGTTCATTCTTTATTTCTTCCTGACGGCGAGCGGTTACGCCCTGAATTTCAGCCTGAAGGATTTTAACTTTAGTCTGAAATGGACATTATTTGCACCATAAGAAATTTGTATTTGGTTTGGCCAGCTGCCCACTGAATAAAATTTTCTACCATATGGTAATAATTTATTTATACGTTGAACTAATTACAAAGCACTGTTGCATTTTTTTAATCTGATGAAATACCAATTGAAAAAAAATATACTCACAGCAATCTTTGACAAGCGCGAAATGGCCACTTTTTCAAATTTATAGTTGTTTCTTACACATACAAAAATAATCTTGTAATTAAAAAAGTGGCGATTTCGCGCTTGTCAAAGATTGCTGAGAGTATAATTTTTTCAATAGTCATTTCATCAGATTAAAAAAATGCAACAGTGCTGTAATTAGTTTAACGTATAAATAAATTATTATCATATGGTAGAAATTTTTATTAAGTGGGCAGCTGGCCAAACCAAATACAAATTTTTTATGGTGCAAATAATATCCATCTCAGACTAGTCCACATCTTCTCTGTCTAAAGACACGCCCGGGTAGAAATCGCCTCTTTTTCCTGCTCTATTCTTTTAGAATTTTTCAAGGCTAGTCAAATCAGACTTTTTTAAATCAAATTAAAGAAATAACCTTATATAGTATGGTATTAGCTGCTCGATGGCAAATGTTGATAATCAATCCGTTGCTGAGATAAAACGTTTTAACAGTTTTAATATTATCAATAGAAGACGCATTTTTCGTGAACATTACAATGTGAAAAACTCTGCCGACATTCTTCATTCTTTATTTATGGTTGATAAATTTAATTTTTAAATTAAACATAGAAAACTTAGAGTTTTAGCTATGCTATAATATAAATTTCTAATGGTGCTCGATAATAATACGAATATAAAATTATGTTGTCAATAATTTAAATTTTAAATTTGGACACTGAAAAAAGTGGCTCCTAAAAAAAATTTTTGCGCGATTTTTTATCCTTTCCAAAGAGCTCATGTTTATTTCTGATAAATCAGTAACAACGGAAAAATATGGGTTTTAAAATATAAGCGTTTGAAAAAGAAATCTATTAATCATAAGGAGAACAAGGAGAAATTCAAATAGTCATAATTTTGTACCAAAATTACGATAAAACAGTTTTTTTTATTGAAAATCGATTTTTTTTCTAGGGCCTTCTAATTAGGGCCCTTGAATGTCCTAATAAGAGCGATTGAAGATTTTATTTAGTATAAGAGCTATTGAGATCCCCAACTATAGGACGCGCTCTAGTTAGAGCGGTAAATATGTCTTAGTCAATATATGAAGTCACAAATTTTTTTTATTATTATGTTAGGGTGCTTGGCGAGAAATAGGGAGGGTGGAATTAAACCTCGCTGTTTGCCTGTTGGCAGGCAATTATTAACCCAAATCCATATTTTCCCAAAAAAAAACAGCCAAAAAACGACCATATTAAGACATATATTATTATTTAACTAGGTTAATTAATATTATTAATAAAAGTCAACCTTTTCAGGCTCACTACGACCGTCCACTGAGCGATTCCTCCTTCGGTCTGCTGTGGTCCATTCTGCAGAATCTCTTGTTGATTGATTCTTTCTTGGTACTGAAGCTAAAGTACCAAGAGGAAATAATTTAAGTACTACATTCTTCATTACGTATTCTTGATATAACCTATCTTTTTTCAGGCTCACTACGACCGTCCACTGAGCGATTCCTCCTTCGGTCTGCTGTGGTCCATTCTGCAGAATCTCTTGTTGATTGATTCTTTCTTGGTACTGAAGCTAAAGTACCAAGAGGAAATAATTTAAGTACTACATTCCTCATTATGTATTCTTGATATAACCTATCTTTTTTCAGGCTCACTACGACCGTCCACTGAGCGATTCCTCCTTCGGTCTGCTGTGGTCCATTCTGCAGAATCTCTTGTTGATTGATTCTTTCTTGGTACTGAAGCTAAAGTACCAAGAGGAAATAATTTAAGTACTACATTCTTCATTATGTATTCTTGATATAACCTATCTTTTTTCAGACTCACTACGGCCAACCACTGAGCGATTCCTCCTTCGGTCTGCTGTTGTCCATTCTGCAGAATCTCTTGTTGATTGATTCTTTCTTGGTACTGAAGCTAAAGTACCAAGAGGAAATAATTTAAGTACTACATTCTTCATTATGTATTCTTGATATAACCTATCTTTTTTCAGGCTCACTACGACCATCCACTGAGCGATTCCTCCTTCGGTCTGCTGTGGTCCATTCTGCAGAATCTCTTGTTGATTGATTCTTTCTTGGTACTGAAGCTAAAGTACCAAGAGGAAATAATTTAAGTACTACATTCCTCATTATGTATTCTTGATATAACCTATCTTTTTTCAGGCTCACTACGACCGTCCACTGAGCGATTCCTCCTTCGGTCTGCTGTGGTCCATTCTGCAGAATCTCTTGTTGATTGATTCTTTCTTGGTACTGAAGCTAAAGTACCAAGAGGAAATAATTTAAGTACTACATTCCTCATTATGTATTCTTGATATA
>JASAMX010026760.1:0-21328 GCA_030248175.1 Microlaimidae sp. YZB2_3
TAATTGTGAGCTGAGCATTACTTAGTACTCACAATTAAATTAATTGTGAGCTTGAGCCTGAGTACTCACAATTAAATATATGTGAGTACCAATTGGTATTGAGCATTTGGGAGCCTGGCCAATGTTTAAAATATACTTACGTATAGCAAAGACTTTAGGAGGACTGTATGTTATAAGCACAGAAGGGAATGACCATAGTCCGCAGAAATGAGGGCTATGGGTTGATAGAGCCCTCAAATGAGGTCAAAGGGCAGAACAGAAGCAACGGGTCCTTTCAGGACGATTTGAAAGGGGCCGAATACCCCCACCCCTCAGGAGAAAATTTTAAATTTAAAACTGTAAAACACCAAGTCAACCCAGAACACATACCGCAAAACACTCTATGTAACTACCATATAAATTTCAGATAAAATTAGGGTTTTTAATTAAAAAATAAATGTAAAGCCTCATGGCGTGTAAAAATGACAATGGATATAAACAATCATATTTCAACTACAAATGTTTTATTGAATAAGTCAAACTACAACATGATGTTTTTCTTGATTTTATAGATTTATCAAATTTTATTGCAATTTTTTAGCGAAAAGAGCTATACTTATTTAAAAAACAAAAATCTCTTAATACTAACACTGAAAGTCATATACCTTTTGTATAGTTAAATTTAAATATAAAAGGCGTTTTGTAAAAAATGTAATATTCAAGACTGACATTTTTAATATTTATTATCAATTTAGTTTAGTCAAATTAAATTTAGGATAAATGTTTATGTTTAAAGCAATTTAAACTAATTTTTGTATATAAAAATATGCTTTAAAATAGAAAAATAACCATTTTTATGTAAGAAAAAATTTTGAATAGAAATAGAATAAAAAAATTAGAATAAATACTTGTATGTTCTAATGATATTTATATAATTAGCATTTTTACGTATTTTTAAAAGCATCTCAACATGTCACATGAAACAAAATTGTTGTGATTATGAATTTTTAGTAAACTTCCAAGGGTGAAATTAAGTATATTATAAAAATGTTTTTTTAGCTTTTTGCACAAAAAATGATATTGAATAGAATACACATTAAAGGAGCATTGTCATATATCAAATTCCTATAACGCCTTGAATAAACTACTTTTAATACAAAACCTTTAATCTACCTCGACCAATTTGACAACATTTAAAAATTTCAATTTAATCGGTTCAGTAACAAAAAAGTTATATGATCCTGCGTTATAGGTATTTAAATTGTGACAGCATGTTCTCTTAAGTAATTATATCTCGCGAACGAAGCCACCAATTTTTGTAGAAAGTGTGTAAAAACTAAAAAGTAAATATTTTCACACATCGATGTAATTCTTTTATGGAATGGACCCTTTAGATTAATTGTAAAAATATTACCTTGTTCTCCGAAATCTTGTAACAATTTTTCGTCAAAATATTTAACAAAGCCAAAAATAAAGCTTTTTATAGGGCGTTTTTTTTACTAAGCAAATTTTAATGCAAAAATATATAAAAAACCAACGTATTTTTATGTTCATTTTGAAACCTTGATTGAGAATTTTTATAAAGTCTTTGTCAAGATATTAGTGTTTTAGTGAAAAAAAGCTGCGACTTTTCGTCGGTCTGCGGCAAATTTTTGGCATAAGTAAAAATGCTGAATTAAAGTCTCTCATGAAATTTTTATTTAAATGGAAAAGTGTCAATTTCAAAATTTTAAAATGTTTATTTCGATAGAGTTTTCAACAAAAAACGCAAAAAATATGATTTTATTAAATACCTGTACTGTTTATTGAACGGTTTTTGGCTTTCCATGTTTCACAAACAATGGGGTAACAATCTCAAGGTTTTTTTGAAAAAAAACCACTAATATTTAGGGAAATCATTTGATAAATTCAAAATAAATTAGGATGTAAAAATAAAGTTAACAACATGACGCCTGTTTTTTTATGTTTTCATAACTAAACTTTTTGCAGTGAAGAAGCCATTATTCCAAGACAAAAAATGATGAAAAAAATCCCTATTTTGGCCTTTTTTATAAGGTCTAAAGGTAAAAAACTGTTACAAGGTTTGGACCGCAGAATAAAGTTTGGTCAAAAAATAGTCGAAATCGAAGAGAAAAATTTTTAGCTGCATTTTTAAAGGTTTATTCTAACACACATTCTTTTTATAGAAAATTTAGTTTTTTTAAATCAAAGTGCAAAACCAAAAGATAAAACCATGGTTAAAACATTATGCAATTTATCAAAAAATCTTTAAGTCCTGTATAAAGAGTGGCGTCCATATATATGAATTAAATGCCTTTTGAATAGTTTTAAAAATGACACATTTCTATGAGTTATCTCATCATAATGACCTATTTTTCATTAATTTGCATGAATTTAAATCGGTATGGCCCGACTCGCTCCCGCCGACTCGCTCCCGGCCGACTCGCTCCCAGCCCAACTCGCTCCCAGCCCGACTCGCTCCCAGCCCGACTCGCTCCCAGCCCAACTCGCTCCCAGCCCGACTCGCTCCCAGCCCAACTCGCTCCCAGCCCGACTCGCCTCCACAGCCCCAACTCGCTCCCAGCCCGACTGCTTCCCAGCCCAACTCGCTCCCAGCCCGACTCGCTCCCAGCCCAACTCGCTCCCAGCCCGACTGGCTCCCAGCCCAACTCGCTCCCAGCCCACTGCTCCCAGCAACTCTCCCAGCCCCACTCGCTCCCAGCCCACCGCTCCCAGCCCAACCTCCCAGCCCACTCGCTCCCAGCCCGCTCCCAAACAACCAATCTCAAAACGCAAAAAAACAAACACAAGCCACCAACAAATCGCACAAAAAAAAAAAATTCTTCTCTCAGAAAAAACAAAAAAACTCCACCAAAAAACAAAAAACACTCACACAAAAAACACTCAAAAAAAAAAAATCACCGCAATTTTTCCTGTATTCACATAGCCACCAATATACCCTTCACAAGCATGCAATAACGCTTGCACAAAAAAAAACATCAACAACAGCATAGCATATTCTAAAAAAAAAAACTCATCAACAACATATTTTATGCTAAATAAAAACAAATCTCGTGCCGCCGCGCCACATCGCACAAAAAAAAAAAAACAAAAAAAAAAAAACAAACATTAAACTTATCAACGTCCTATACATCTAATTTTAACTATCGCAAACAAATATTTAAAAAATTTTAAATTTTTTAAAATTATTTACGTGGATTTAGGTATATTGAATTGTTTCATTATTATATCAAAACCAACTCTTTATTATATTTACTGATAACTCGAGCCACCGGGGGGAACAAACCCCAAAAACCCGCCACGCAACAACACCAGGCCGGCGCGCCACCAAAGCCAAGCCAAAAAAAAACAAAGACACCAGAAAAAACAACAAACCAAAAACACGCCACCCCAACCACCCACGCACCCGCAAAAAACACACACCCCAAAAAAACAAAACAAAAAGCAAAAAAAAAAACCACCGCCCACAAAAGAAAAAAAACCAACACCAAACCCCACCACACCACAAAACACTGGCGTGAATTAACAGAAGTATATGACTTTAAAATAAAAATGTCATTTAAATGGACTGAAATAATGTTGTTATAATCGCATATTATAATAAGGCTTCTTATTCAGTATTTAAACATCTTTTGGTAAAGTATAACATATTTTTTAATTTTTATTGTCAAGCGCACAATTGATCTAATTAGCCTGGGCTAATTGAAAAAAAAAAAAGAGGAAGAGGAAGAAAAAGAAAGAAAAAAAACAAAAGCAGCCGCAAAAAGCACCAAAAGAAACAGAGAGAAAAAACACAAACAAACAGCAAACCCAGATCCGAATCCCGCGACCAGCAAGGCACCCAACACCCACCACACAGAAAGAAAGAAAACCAACAGAAAAAAAAACGAGAGCAAAGAGCAAAGGCAGCACAAAAAAGAACCAGCACCAAACCGACGCACGAAAAAAGAAGCGGGCCCAGCGAAACCAAATGAGCTTGAGCTTGAGCCTAAGATTTATTGTGAGCTTGAGCTTGAGCTTAGTACTTACAATTAAATATATGTGAGTACCAATTGGTATTAAGCATTTGTGAGCAGCTCAATGCATCCCCACTCCGAGGTCTTCCTTGATTGGTCAACGGAGAAAAGGAAATTGAGTTTAATTTTAGCAGAAAAGCAAGCGTAAAACAGCAGCATAAGAAGAAAAAAATAAAAATATATAAAAAAGAATATAAAAACAGCTACTAAAGCCAGCACGAAAGTTAACAATTTTACAAACATAAACAAGCATGTAATTATAAGCTATTCCTTAAACATACGGATGTAATAGAATAGACTGTTTAAAGCTCCTGCAAGCTGAGCACAGATTGGAGCCTCATGTTCGCTGTTTTTTAATTTTACCATTTCATTCAGTAATTTTTATAAAATTTTTTATTTTTAAAAGTTAAACAACAAACTCGACGACATTTAATTATGTAGCGACAAACGCTGGGCGACCAAGGCCGCCGCACACGGGGCGGTCGAATATCCCACGCGTCGACGACAATGTTAAGAATACAACTGAATCATTAATATACCGCCGTAAGAATCTAGCCAGGTATAGCGACGATAGAGCGTAGGCAGGCCCGAACGTTAACGAAAATTACGTATTGGGAGGGTTAGGCACGATGTGGACTGCAGCAGCGGCCCACAGCGCCAATTTGCGCCTCATTGAATTAATTGAAAAACACAAGGGTGCTCGACATAAACACAAAGGTACTGGACAGGAGGGTACGAAGCTAAGAATAAATAGGTTTGTCACAAATGCGTAAATTGTATGGACTGAATTTAGTTTTCGCTTGTTAAGACAGTTTAGTCGTTACGAATTCTTTTTTAATTAAAAAAAATTTTAATTGGAAAAAAGTAATTTTTCTTTACTTGGTACTAGTGTTCTAAAAACTTACCTTTACTTTTACTTAGAGTAATAAAAGTAACGGATTTTGGGCGAAGAGTAGAAAAAGAGGGCAGGGGAGCCAACGTACCCGATTTGACCCAGAAAACCGCAGAAACACAGGAACAAACGAAACAGAAAAACACACAAACACACAGAAAACAAGCCCAAAAACACCAGCAAAAACACACACACACCACAAAAAAACCCAAAGGGAGACAGGGAGAACAGGAGAGAAACGACAAAACGGAATCAAACAAGACAAATCAAAACATCGCCACACACGCCAAAAAGCGCGGCAACCCAACCCAGCTCAAAACCCACACCCAAAGCATCAACAACAAAGAAAAACAAACACCCACAAACACCAACCAAAACCCCAGAGAAAACAACCCACCACAACCAAACACACCAAAAAAAAAAGCAACAAAGCAAAACAAAAGCAAAAAACAAAACAACAAAAAAAAAACACAAAACAAAAAAAAACAACAAAAAAAAAACAAAACAACCACCACAAACAAACAAACAAAACCCAAACCAAAACAAAACCCAGCCCCCGCAAACAATACACAACCAAAACACCCACCAAAACCACAAACAACACAACACACACCACCACACCAACCCCAACAAAAAAACAAAAGAACAAAAGAAAAAAAAAAAAAAAAAAAAAAAAAAAAAAAAAAAACAAAAAAACACAAAACCCCCCAAACACCCAAAACCACCACCCACCACACCCCAAAACCCACCACAACAAACAACAACACAAAACCACCACCCCAAAAAAAAAAAAACACAAAAAACACCCACACCACATTACTTTTACTCTTAATCGACTTTTGAAATTTCAAATACTTTTACTTTTACTCGGATTTTTCACTGCAAATACTTGAATTAATTTAAGTAAAATTTATGTGATTTCAATGGGTAGATTTCCTATGAGCTTGTTGTAAAGTGAATGGTAGAAGTAATTTTTTAAGCCGCTAATACGCTAAAACCATTTATTTTGACTAAAAAACTTATTAAAATGATAATTTATACATAAAATTAGCAAAAAAACTTTAGAACAGAGCTCTGGAGCTCCAAAAAACGGTGTTTTGCTTCGTTTCAAAATTACTTTTATTATACTTTTACTCTTACTTTTACTTTAAAAAATAAGCCTTACTTTTACTTTACTTAAATAAAATTTCGACCATTACTTTTACTTTTACTTTACTTAAATTAAAAAATCACAAATTACTTTTACTCTTAATTAAACTAAAACTTTTCAAATTACTTATACTTTTACTTAAAATAATCCAAAATCATTACTTTTTACAACACTATTTGGTTGGTACCTTCTTATGTCCTGTGCCTGCGTTTCACTACTTGCATAAATTAGTCAATTTACCTAGGTGTTGCGGCCAGTTATCCAGACCACTCCTGTGTTGTTCCATATTTCTGCCGACAGTTGCATTTTTGGTGAAACATTACTGTAATGGGGCGCCAAATCCCAGCGAAGCTGTTTCTCCAACTCCTTAAAATTCAAATCCAGTCCTGAGGGTTCTTGTCTCTTCGTGCCAAGCCTCACATTTTCGCCGAGAGGCCAAGAGGAAGTCCCGCAAAACATCATCGTCTGGGCGCAAAAGTGGGAAAGCCAGTCTTCCCCAGCTTCTTCAAAAATCTAAAAGGAGAAAAGAAAAGAAGCTTTTCCCGTTCAGTTTCAAGCCCCCTTGCAGTGAATAAAATCTAGGTGAAACATCACAAAACAAACAAAACAAAAACAAAAAAAAAAAAAACCACACCAAAAACCCCAAAAAAACAAACCAAAACAAAAACAAACCCCCCCAAAAAAGCAAAAAAACACCCACCAAACGCACCCAAAACAACAAACCAAAAAACCCCAAAAAACAACCACCACCAAAAAACAAACACAACCACAAACAAACCAAACCCCAAACCCCAAAACAAAAACACCAACACACAAAAACAACCAAAACAAAACCACAAACACAAAACACCCAACCCCAAACACACACAAAAACAAAAAAACACAACACAAAAAACCCAAACCCACCCACACCCACCCCCAACCACAAACCAAAAACACCAAACAAAAACAACAAACACCAAAAAAACACACAACAAACCACACAACAACACCACCAAAAACACACCAACACCAACACCCACCAAAACCAAACCCAACCAAACAAAACACCAACAAACCCACCCCCACAACAAAACCCACCACCCCACCCAAACACACACCACCAACCCACAACACCCAACCACCAACAATTTGCAGAGTTAATGACAAAACCCAATTATTTGTTGCTTTTTCAGAAAATCTTTTGCACAAGATAAAATTATCAAATTTTGTAACATTGAAATTGTACTAAGTGAGTTTAGAGAATATAATGAAATTCCTGTCAATTTTATCTTAACTGGGCAGCCTCTGCAACAAAAAAGTTGAAATACTTAATTAATCCAGTGGGCACCCATGCAAGGAAATTACACGCTCTAGTACCACTTGGGCAATAGTTTCAGCCTTCTTATCAGGCAAGGCGAAACACATTACATACCTTGTTGAATACTCGGTAACTACCAGTACATATTTATTTTCTCGAATAGTCAGCGGTAGCGGACCCAGTATGTCCATGGCGATCTTGTCAAAAGTGTTTCTGACCGGGATCGAAACCAACTCAGGTCGCGCTGCCTGTGAATCAGACTTTTGATGCTGACAAGAGTCACAAGTAGTGACATAATCTTCAATAATACTATGCATATTTGGCCAGTAATATCTCAGGATTACCTGAGAAATGGTCTTTTTGACACCCAAATGTCATGCCATTATGTCGTCGTGAGCAGAGCGCATAACCTCCAAACGTCGCCCCTTTGGAAGAGCAATCCTGTCCAGAAATTGCAGACTACGTCGACAACAGGGCAAGTGTGTGTGACATAATACCCCTTCTTGAAGGTAATAATTTTTTGCCCATTGAGTCACTTTCTTTTGCATAACTAGATCAGTGGGCAGAGTGTTGTGGAGTAAATAATCAATGATAGGGGCGAACTGGGGGTCTGCCCTCTAATCACGGAACAACACAGCATTATCACTATGCTCCTTTTTCCTGGTATGAGACCGAAGAGTAGGACATACAGCAGGAGCATCTGTTACACCAGCAGATGGCCCAAGTACCACTAAAGCCTGAGCAAGAGGTTCAATGGTCACCTCCTGAGTTACATTTTTGACGTCCGGGGTGTCACTTTTCTCACCTGGAATTGGGGTTTTACTCTTTTTACTCTTTTTCTTCTTCTTCTTCTTCTTCTTCTTTTTTCCCAAGTCAGTCTCTGACACCACAACCAACTCTGAACCCTTAGGTTCCGAAGAAGGGCTAGAGCCTGCGGTTGCAACAGCGGACTTAACGGAGGGTATGCTAAGCCGCGGTATCTCACCCCAGGTCGGGTCATCCGCTTGCACTCCACAGCTCCAAACCGGTGGCCCATCCTCCTCCATTTCTTCTCCTGATGGGGAAATTTTACACAACGCGTCAGCATTTCGGTTTAACTTACCCGCTTTATACTCGATTTTATCAAGTGTATATTGAGTAAGTAAAAAAGCCCATCTCTTCAATCAATCAGAAGTGCACTTTCCGGACAAGAAGATATGTCTTAACGGAGCATGATCGGTTGTTATAGTGAACTCATGGTCCCATAAATATGGTTTAAAATGTTTTACAGCCCATACAATAGCCAGGGCTTCCTTCTCAATAGTAGCGTAATTTCGCTCAGCCAAGTTAAAATTTCGACTTGCATAAGCGATAGGTCGTACTCCGTCAGAGAACTCTTGAGATAATACTGCGCCAATGCCAGTTTTTAAAGCATCCGTCTCCAGAAGGAAAGGTTTTGTGAAGTCTGGGAAGGCTAAAACTTCGGCGGAGCACAACTTCTCTTTCAGAGTATCAAACGCTCACTGACATTTGTCAGTCCAGTAAAATCTCTTCTTTTTC
The DNA here is from genome assembly GCA_030248175.1 of Microlaimidae sp. YZB2_3. NCBI lineage: Eukaryota > Metazoa > Nematoda > Chromadorea > Desmodorida > Microlaimidae > Microlaimidae sp. YZB2_3. The sequence continues at coordinate 8,898 of JASAMX010026760.1, forward strand.
CCCATTAAAGAGTACAACAGACTAGCAATTTGTGCAAAATTCTTTATAAACCGTCAATAAAAATTTGCCAATCCATGAAAAGACCTTACCTCAGTTTGACTATGCGGTATTTTGAAGTTTTTAATGCAGGCGATTTTGTCAGGATTGGGTTGCAACCCCTCTCGAGTGACAATATGCCCGAGAAACTTCACTGAAGGTCTGCAAAACTCACATTTCTTGGGCTTTAACTTCAGTTTTGCGACCCGTAATTGATTAAACACTTGGTCTAAGTCTCAGAGATGGTCATCAAACGTTTTAGAAAAGACGATTATATCATCGATATAAACGAGACAAGAGTCCCAGCTCAAACCAGCCAGCACCAATTCCATTAGTCGCTGGAAGGTCAAAAGAGCGTTACACAGTCCAAAAGGTAACACATTGAACTCATATAAGCCTCCCGTGGGACTCATGAATGCAGTATTTTTCTTATCCTTCTTCTCCATCTCTATTTGCCAGTATCCCGACAACAGGTCGAGAGTGGTAAAGTAACGGGTTCCTCTCAGCCTTTCTAACACTTCATCTCGAGGAAGGGGATATGAGTCCTTTTTAGTCAGCTTATTTAGTCCGCGGTAGTCCACACAAAAACGGTTTGTCCCGTCTTTCTTGCGCACTATCACTATCAGACTAGTCCACGGGCTTCTAGACTCCTGTATCACCCTTCTATCTTTCATAGCAGATAATTCCTCGTCAATCACCCGTCGCTGGCTCTTAGCTACTCGATAGGGCCGTTGACAGTGCGGAGGATTATCACCCTATCGATCTCCTGTCTCAGTATAGAGGTCCGTCCCATATCGTATGGCCCCAACGAAAAGACATCCCCATTTTGTCAGACAATCTGCTTTATCGCGTCAGCTTGATCGCAAGTTAGGTCAGTCCCAGACAAATCTATTTCCTTGGATCAAAATCATGCGACCTCACTCCTCTTTGTGACAGAACCGCTGCCGCGTACGCAACAACCTGGTGATTTGGGTGACACACAACAACCTCCAGCCGCATCAACACACCCTCTACTATCTCCTTGTTTAATAAGTCCGCTTGACCTAACCTAGTTCCCTTATATAACGTGACAGCTTGACTTGGTGGGTTTACAACCTTCATTATCACCTGTCCATCTTGACTTTTGGCTACCACCTTTGCCAAGAGTAACCCCTTGTTTAGCAACGCTTTGGAAGGTGTATCTATAGGCAAATTGATATGGTTCAGCATAGGGCTTTCAATAGTAGCCCAGAAGACCTTTTCATGCCTCGGGGGCACCTGCATTGTAGCGCTCATGATAATATTTATCCCGATATGCGAATAAATAAAGTTTGGATTTATATTTCTCTGTACCTGGTTTGGCCCTAAGGGAAACCGAATCAAGTCAGAAATCAAATGTCACTTCTTTCAGTTGGCGCAATGTACTTGTGCCAATAATCAGGGGTAATGGTGAGGTGGGCTGGACAAATACATCCTCTTCTATGGGGATTGTCCCCACCTCTAACATCACCTTACTGGTGGCTACAAGCTGCACTGTGCAAGACAACGCTAATACACTCTCATCGTTCTTATAAAATGTAACGGTGTCCATTAGCATTTTAGCCATTTCTTTATTTACTATTGATACACTGGCTCCGGTATCAAACAACAATCTCACAAAAAGTCTCTTGATCCGAATAATGGCCATGCATTGATAGTGGCAAATATTTGACGCAGAGAAGGCATAGTGCTGCGACGGGCAAAGGGAACCTGATAAATTCCCCAGCTGGTCAACACTATCCTTCTTCCGTCTGCTCTTTTTTCGCCACTTAACCCCAATCACTACTATCAGCATCAGTAACAACGCAATACCCCCTGAAGCACACAAAGCCATCATTAACCACCGCTCAGTCAGGGAAGAGTCAGCTACTTGGAAATGAGTTTCCCTCTGGACGACAGGGAAGGTAGCACATAATAATAATAATATATACATAACTATGTCGCCCAAATTAAGTTTACATGTTCTCTTAGATATTTTACAGTGCTTACCAAGCGGCTCCTCCTCCCAATACGGGGGTAATCTCAGGGGTTGAACAATTCAGCTGTCGTACTGTGGATCGGCGAGGTCCTGTTTTGGAGAACGTTTGCATTGAGGTGGGTCATCATACGGGTTTGGCGATGCCGGTCGAATGGGCCCCCTGCTGGGTCGCAAAAATGGCGGCAAACGCGCGCTGTGTCCAGTTACAAGGGGACCCCTACCGTTTTCCTACTCACCTTAGCCGCCTTTGCACTTCCTGTTGGGGAGCGTCATGCGGACGCAGATGGTCAGGGTAATAACCAGCGGGTCGTGAGGCGGGCCTATGCATGGCCACAGCCTCAGGTCAAACATACGTGTCTTTTGCTAACTCATCATGAGTGCGTTTACGCTCAGTAGCTATCATGACCGCGGGCGCGAGTTGCCTCTCCTGTCTCGGCGGTTTAGCCTGCGATCTAGGAGTCTTATCTTTTGTTTTTGGCGTTTTTACTTTTTTTCAGTTTTGGCACCTTTTTTGCAGATGAGGCCCCTTTTTGCGTGGGACCTCGCTTTTTTGGGAATGTGCGTCGCATTGACTTCAGAGTAGTGTTGTTACAGTACTCAAATTTTATTCCAGTACCAGTACCAGTAAAAGTACCGTCTCATTTTAGTTGCAGTACAGTACCAGTACTATCCCTAGCTTAAATTTTATTTCGAGTACAGTACCAGTATTTTTGCAAAAACCGAATTTAATTCCAGTATTGTAGGAATTAGTACTAGTACAGTACAGTATTTTCGTAATGAATAAATTACTCATTGTTTTAAATGTAGGTTTTTTTACAATGAGTTATTGAAGAACATTTTTGATTGATTGGAGAACAAAATATTCCCAAACCCAACAAACCATTTTTGAATTTTTTTTTTAAAAAGCTTAAAAACAATTAGGGTAGTGTTGTGGTCGGTCGTAACTGTTATTTGAAAAATTAAAAAACAATTAGGGTGGTGTTATGGTCGATCGCAGCTGTTATTTTCATCGGTCGCAGCTGTAAAATCTCACACATGCGCGAATAGCTAAAACGACCATTTCCTGCGTTTTGTAAAACGTAAACAATGTTAATGTAAAAAAATTATTAAATAAAACATTAAGTAAAAAAACGAAATAAAATATTAATTTTAGTTTTAAAAATTGGGAAACCTTTTGCATCATTTTAAAACTTTTGTTGTTTTTTTAATAGAAAAACTTTTGTTTAACCCTTTCCCGTGATTGCCTTTTCGTGGTTACAATCGTGAAACATTCCTATGACCTATGTCTCACTTCCGTCATACAATTTTTTGCGCAAATAGTGCCTAGTGAGCGAGCAAATTGAAATGGTTAAAGCTGAACGGTAGCAATAAGCAGATTGTTCTTAAAGATACAGTGTATTACGTAGGCTATTTCATGTTGCAAAAATTAACATATTGCTACTGTACAGCTCTAGCCATTTCAATTTGCTCGTTCCCTGAGCACTAGTTGCGCATAAAAATTATGTCTGACGGAAATTGGACATAGGTCATGCGTAGAGTTTACCGCAGTAAGGTTTACGTACGACATTTGTCATAAAAATACCCCCATTGTGAGACGAAGGTTTCACCTTTCTCGTAGGAAGGTTTCATGGTTGTAACGAGGGAAAAAGCCATCATGGGAACGGGTTAAAGCAGAACAGCACAGTTGGTTTTGACGGCAACTCTTTTCTAATTAAACTTTATGAAAAGTAGTTTGACCTGCTATTTTAATTTCTAATATACACTTTAAAAAAATCGTTGTCGTTCATCGTCATCAATAATGATACTAAACTTAAATGCCACCAGGAAGCGACATTACTTAAACACTGAATGTTGCTGGATTAATGCCAGCAGTTCATTTCAAATCTATTTTCAAATATTTGAAATGGCTAAAATAAAAAATAATATAAAAATATACCAATTTATATCTGAAAACATCATTTATTGTGCAAAAAAATATTAAAACAGCATGAAAAAATTACTTTCTGCCATAGTATATGTTTTTTACCTATGTTTTTATATTAATATATTCATATAGAATAAATATTAGAAATTTTGAATACGATTTTGGTCCATTTTATGTAAATTACAAAATCAACTTATCCAGTTCGCTAGGCTTAAATTAAAAGGAAACCCAAAAGTTTTAATGACACTATAGCTGTATTTTTTACCGACTTCAGGCCGCGTAATAAAATTAATTTAAAATACAATGAGCATTTCCGTTATTGTTTTTTCTTTTTTAATAATTATTCTGCGCGGCGGCTGTCGCGACCGCTCTGTCGCTTCTACAGCGCCGTTGAGTTTAATAAAACACATTTCAAAAATAAAATAAAAAAAAATATTAAAATAAATTTTGTTTGTTATTTTTGATTTATCGTATCTTTAATAATGTACACTTTTTTAAGCAAAAAATATCTACATAAGTTTAGTTTAAAAAATGGGTTCTCTAAACCACCTCTAAATGGTTTCTAAAAGGCTTTTATAAACAAAACAGTTTAGTTTGTCATTTTTCGGCGTCGAATCATAAAATTGAAATGAAAATTTAAAAGTTTGATTCGTACAGATTTTAAGAAAAGTTGGGAAATAGTTAGATATAAGTTTGAACAATACTTTGGAATGTATTTATTTAAAAATCTATTTCAGAATTTTTTTATTAGAATTCTTCTAAAAAATATCGATTTTTGTAATTTTCTTAAAATTTTAAAATACGTTTTACTTCAAACACTTCCGAAAATTGCCCCCTATTTTCTAACTTTCAATAAAATTGAAGCAAAAACTGTGCTAATCAATTTTTTTTAATTTTAATTTCCTAAAATGTTTTTAAGGTACAAATTCACAGAACTGTAACTCAAAATAGAAAAACCGGTAAACGATGAAATTATTACTGTTAGATACATTATAATCTCAGCATTCAAACGTATCATACAGTTGTCAGACAAAAATTATCATCTAATTTGATATTTAACCTTCATTAAAAATTGTCTAAAGCATGGTGTTCTACCTTAAAGGTGCGGTGCGGAGTCAAACTTTTTGTCTTTGATTTTTATAATTTTTTGTGAAAATATTACCCCTGCTCCCAATAACCAACAAAAATGTTTTCAACAAAATATCTCCAGTGGTTCAGGAGTTATGACCCCCAAAAAAAGGTGTTTTTCTACAATTCTGTACGTGACAGATTGCACAATGGGTATAACGATTTACGTTACAAATTATGCATTTAAAGAAAGCGGCTATTTTCTGCTTTAGTTTGATACCTTGATCGTTAAGATTGGTGCAATATTTGTCGAGATATTGTGTATCCCATACAAAAAACTAGTGTTGTGATAACTACTTAAGTAGTTAACTACTTAACTACTTAACTACCATAATTGGGGCTAACTACTTAACTACCTACTTTCTTTCCTAAAAGTAGTTAACTACCTACTTAACTACCTACTTCCCAAAAATAAAGTAGTTAATACAAGTAGTTAACAAAGTAGTTACAAAGTAGGCAGAAAGTAGACAGAAAGTAGTTAGTGAAGTAGGCAGTCGCGCATATATCACCCATGTGACAGTGTCTATCCACGGTATTTTGCACGCGCTGAGTGTCTTCAATCAAAATCCATAGCTGGAAACTCACCATTATTTTATACACAAGGTGCTTTATAGTTTATAAATCCAATTCAAAAAGTAGTAATGCTTTAAACAAAGCAACAACACAAAAGTGCTACTGCTCTATTTTTTTATAAAACTTTTCATTCTGTGTGAAAACTGAAAAGTTTAGTTTTCCAAATACGTCATAAAGTTATTGTTAATATAAATTTCAATAAGACAAAGTTTTATTGTTTTTTTAGTTCAAATAAAACAAAAATCTGTTTGGTTGTTTGCTATTTTAAGTACAATGCATTTAAGTATTTAAGTATTTAATGTTTAAGAGTTTAAGTATTTGTTTAAGTGTTTAATGTATTTAAGTTTTAAAATTAAAAAAAGACATATTAATCATATTTATTATGATTCCAATGTATAATTTAAAAAATCTTTTAGTAAAGAAACTATTTGAAAGCAATGATAATTTCGTTAAAGCAAATATTGAACTTGAATGAAATTTGGACTCTCCCGCATCCATTGTCCAACAAGATGGTATAAATAAGATAAAAATTCTTAATACATTATCTTCTTTTTGAAGTCCACCCCAAGTGAACTTTTAAAAACAAAAAAATACTGTGTGTTGTGTTGGATATTGTGTGGGATTATTTTGATTACCTGTTTAACTCATAATCTTATTGTCTTTTGTATAAATCTAAAGTATTTGCGAGTAAATATATCCTACCTGATCTGGATCTGAGAATCATTCAAAATCCAAGCACAAGGATAAAGCAAAAAAATTTTTTGCAAGAAACCGGGAAAAAAGTGCTGCAGTAAAATAACAAAAAACTAATAATTGGACCCAAAGTTTAGACATATTTGTGAACCCTAACACATCAGCACAATTATAAAATAAAGCGGTTGAAAAATACAAAACGTTTTTAAATAAGCAATACGTCAGCAAAACATAAGTTAGCTTAGCAAAGAACTATTTTTTTAAACGATTTCTTGAATTTTATATTATATAACCTGTCCAGCCGTCTCATAAAGTACTGTTTAACATAAGGAGCTGGCAAAAAACCAATAAAATTTGGAAATAGTTAATTATTAAAGCTGTAACAAAGTATTTTAAACGTTAAGAATTTAAATTTTTAGTTCTACTAAAACTTTCATATAATTATATATTTAGTTACAAAATTAACTACTTAACTACCTACTTAACTACTTACTACTTAACTACCTAGTTCAAAAATTTCAAGTAGTTAACTACCTACTTACTACCTACTTGTAATTTGATTTAACTACTTAACTACCTACTTATAATTTCAAAGTAGTTAACTACCTACTTAACTACCTACTTTGATTTTTGGCTAACTATCACAACACTACAAAAAACCCGGACCTTTTTCGTTATAAACATCAAGAATGCATATGCATTCTTGAAAACATCAAACGACGGCAGTGATTTTGTGAAAGATTGCCCAACCTTTCTTTCCTTCACTTCGTGTGTTTAGCGAAAAAATCAAGGGTTTTTTGTACGAAAAACACAATATCTCGATAAATACTAAACCAATCTTAACGATGAAGGTACCAAAATAAAGTTAAAAGTAGCCGCTTTTCAAGTACATTAACTTAAATTGTTATACTTATTGAGCAATCTTTTACGTACAAAATTGTCAAAAAACGCCATTTTTGTGGGGTTATAACCCCTGAACCACTCGAGATATTTTGTTGAAAAAATTTTGTGGGCTATTGGGGGCAGGGGTAAGGTTTTCTCAAAAAATTATCAAAATTGAAGACAAAAGGTTTGACTCCGCTTATTTAAAGGAGCACTGTCATAAATAAAAAAGTTTTTTTAATACTGAACGGATCCTGCTGAAATATGGAAATGTTGTAGCTTAGGTCCTAAGGAACTTATATCCAAATTTGAAGCATATTAGTTCGAATTCGATATTAAAGGAGTTATCCAGTTAGTGCGTTATAGCACAAAATGCACAACACACCAATACCAAACCCCAAAAACCACGCACTTTAACACAGTAATGGACGGAAAGTCCGATAAAACCACGAGGTGTACTTTATGTAATACCAATTACCGTAATATAATGCAGGAATAGTGTATGACGAATACGAAAATCGTGTGGTAAAGTTTGTATTGAGTTATACTAGGACATAAGTGATATTTTATAAGTGATAATGATAGTGATAATGATAAGTGATAAGGAGATCTTAGTGATAAGTAATAATGATAGGTGGTGGTAATAATAGTGCTTATGTTAAGTGATAAATGATAATCATAATTTATATTGAGGGATAATTAATAATAATAGTGATAAGTAATAATGATAGTGATAATTATTATTATGACTGAGTCATTATGATTATTACTTATTATGACTGAGTCCGCTAAACGGTCGTGTGTACGATTTCGTCCGAACTTTTTTGCAGATTGTTGAATTCCAAAACGTGTAAAATTTTGGAATTTCAAGAAACTTATGGAACTTTTTTGAATGTTGTAAGTCGCCCTTTTTTCCTACGTTACTTTGCCTGTTGTTTTCTTCCTGCTTTTCTCTGATTTTGGCTTATTTTTTTATACCGCACAGCTAATTATTTTAAATTTATGGGCGCAGACACGTTATATAACCCGAAAATCTCAGTCGTGGACGTCTTATAGGATTTAACTTCGCCCTTTCTAAACTCTTTTTGCGGATTAATTCCTAATTCCTAATCACTAACTGAAGACTCTTTCGTGTTTTTTTTTTAAACTACGCCACCATAATGGCCAATTGCTGGATTTGCTTAAAAGGCATCAAGAAAGGGACTCACGCTTCCTCATGTTTTTTATGTGACGCCATCTTTCACAAGGCGTGCACGGGTCTTTCGCTCGAAGAATTTGCTAAGCTTACCATCAACATCGCTTGCAACAGTTGCACATCTTCAATGTCACAAGTAGTTCTTCTAAAAAAAGAGTTCGTAGAAGCCCAAGCTAAAACAGACAGTCGGTTTGAAGAAGTTCAAAATAAGCTTGGAGAAGTTTTAAACTGTCTGGAGAGTCAAACCAACTTAGAAAATCTAGATTTTGGTTCTTCTGAATCTTTAGACAATCATGATGAAGGTGGTGAGGCTCAGCCCTTTACTGAGGTGAAAAGGCGAAAGCCACGAAGAAAATCCCACTTTCTAACTCGAAACGACGTCCATCTTATCATCGAAGAAAATAACAAAAAAGCAGATGAGATGGCGCAACGGAAAGAAAATCGTAAAGGACTGGTAATTGGAGGCTTCGTGGAATCTGCAGAGGCCGATGAAAATCGGAGATTAAATAATCTTTTGGAGACTTTAACGCCTGAAGGATACACTGTTCCTAAAATAATTACTGCTTTTCGCATGGGAAGGATCATGCCGCAAAAAGGCCCGAGGCTTTTAAAAGTAATTTTTGAGCGATCCGCAGATCGCCAAATGATTCTTTTTGAAAGCAAAAAACTGAAATCCATGGAGGCATGGAAATCTGTGTACTTGCGACCAAGCCGTACCGCCTTTGAACGCAGAAGAATCCAAGAACTTTACAAAGAACGCCAAGAAAAAGCAGAGGCGGAACGTCTTCCACTCGAAAGCTTTTTCGTCCTGCGCTCGGGTGAGTCTCCGGAGACGTGGAAAGTCGTCAAAAGTAACAGATTTAACATTACAGCCCGTCGGAGATCTGGTACAATTGATTCAGAGTCAAAGCTTCTAAAAGAAACGGTTAACGACTCTAAATGAAACATGTGCACAGGTAGTATTCTATCATGCTGTTTGTACAATGTGCGTAGTGTAAAAAACAAGTTAAACGAATTGCATGTTTTGCTTTCGCACAAAAATTACGATATTTTGTGTTTAACGGAGTCTTGGCTGGACAATTCTATAACAGACGGCATCTTGATTAGTAAGTATCCTTATAAAGTGTTTAGATGTGACAGAGAAGGAAGAGGGGGCTCCGTTTGTGTATTAGTACGTAATACGCTAAATGTAATTCCCGTCAACGTTCGAAATCCGTTTGAGCAAATTGAAAGCGTTATTTTGGACATATTAGGCGTCAAACAAAAATTGCGAGTAATATGCGTGTATCGTAGCCCAACACTGTTGGGCACGCGTGAAAATGAATTGCATAAAATGAAACAATTTGACCAGTTTTTGCAAAATTTAACAGGCGTAACGCACTCAGTAATTCTTTTAGGCGACTTTAATATGCCCAAAATAAACTGGCAAATTCCCAAAGTCATCGGAAACGAACAAATTCATAAAACATTTTTAAATAGCGTGGTTGATTGTGGTTTTAAACAACTTGTTAATTTCCCTACTCATAACAGTGGAAGCACCTTAGACCTAGTGTTAACAAATCAAAAGAGTTTAGTTACTGATATTGAAGAATGTGAGCCATTTTCTTCCTCGTGTGATCATGTAGGTGTAGCTCTAAAATTAAATTTTTGTGTAAATAAAACTTTTTTTAAAACCCAGAAAATTAAAGATTTTAAAAATGCCGATTTTAATGCAATTAGAAATAAATTACAGCAAATAAACTGGATGGAATTGTTTGATGAGACTCATGATATTGAATCATTGTATTCTTGTTTCTGTCATGTTATGTATGATTGTATAAATGAGCACGTTCCTTTCAAAATCTTAAAAAAGGAAAATACCGGTTATCCGTCCTATATAATCCGACTGTTAAGAAAAAAGAAACGTCTTTATCGCAATAGTAAAAAATCCAATAAAGACAAAATTTTATGGAAGCAATGTGACAAAATGTACAAAAATGCGATAAAAGCTTTTCACTTAAGAGCAGAAAAAAATGCTATAAATTCCAATAATATTAAAACTTTTTACAATTACGCTAATTCTAAACTGAAGTTTAAGTCTAAAAAAATTGGAGTAATAAAAACAGGTGACGGAAAACTCATTGAAAATGACAAAGAAAAGTCTAATTTATTCAATGATTTTTTTAGCTCAGTTTTTACTGTCGATAATCGTGAGCTTCCGAACTTTCCTTTGAGAGTTAAAGAAAATGAAAAAATAACAAGCGTTGCTTTTCCTGTAAATGCTGTTTTAAAAAAACTTAGAAAATTACCTTCAAAATTTTCGAAAACCCCTGACGAAATACCTGCTTTTTTCCTTAAAAATGTAAGTACAGAAATTGCCATGCCTTTAGCTTATATATTTGAAAAGTCTATGCAACTGGGTACTCTTCCGTGTATCTGGAAAGAAGCTTTAATATGTCCTATTTTAAAAAAAGGATTACCCTGTTTATGCAATAATTACCGACCAGTTTCTCTAACTTGTATATGCTGCAAACTTATGGAAAGCATAATTTTTGACGACATTATAAAATTTTTGCGCGATAAAAAATTAATATCCCCCGATCAATTTGGATTTCTTTCTAAAAAATCCGTAGGACTTCAATTGCTATGTGCCTTAAATGATTGGATTTTATCACTGGATAATAAAACACCCGTTGACGTTTTATATATTGATTATGCGAAAGCTTTTGATTCAGTCAGCCGCGAAAAATTATTGGTAAAAATTAAAGCTTATGGAATTGATTACACGCTTTTCACCTGGATTAAATCTTTTTTGTCAAATAGAAAACAAAGAGTAATAATAGGCGAGTCTTTTTCAGATTACAAAAACGTCACAAGTGGTGTGCCCCAAGGCAGTGTCCTTGGACCCCTTTTGTTTCTCTTGTTTATAAACGATTTACCAGAAGCACTAGGCAACAATACAAAAATAAAAATGTTTGCGGATGACGCGAAATTCTATAAAGCTTTAACCGATAAAGAATCTGCTAATGATTTTTCGAAAGCTTTATCAAATTTTTGCAAATGGTCATCAATATGGCAGTTAAACATTGCCCTAGAAAAATGTACCGTTTTACACTTAGGGCATAACAACCCGTCCTTTAACTACGAATTAAATAATTATATTATTCCTTCAAAAAATTGTGTCAAGGATTTAGGAATTACTATAAGCAACACTTTAAAATTCTCAAATTATTGTTCGGAAATAGCTTCCAAAGCTATGTCACGAGTATCCATGGTATTCCGAGCTTTCACTTCACACTATATGTCATTGTTACTAAAAAGCGTATGTCACATATGTGCGCCCGATTTTAGAATTTGAAACATTTGTGTGGCTCCTTCTCATTATGTCAAGTACATTGAAATAATTAAGTGGTTTGCAAATAGTATTTGTAAAAGAAGGTTATATGCTCTATGTTTCTTTCCTTATGTTAAGATAAACATGCATGAAAGAGCTTAAACTTGAAAGCTTCAAATTTCGTCGTTTTAAAAATGACCTTTGCATGTGTTTTAAAATTTTAAAAGGTTTAGTGGACATTTATACCAATAATTTTTTTAAAGCACAAATTAATAACAGAACCCGTAATAACGGACTTAAGCTTAAAGGCAAAAAAATGCGACTTGATATTGCTAAATTTTTCTTCTCAAATCGTGTAATAAACCATTGGAATAATTTACTTAGCGAAGTAGTTTTGGCTAACTCTTATAAAAAATTTCGTAGTCAATTAAAACAAACATTGTCAAGAAGATTATTAAAATATATTTAAAATAATTAATCCACAATTATGAAATTTTTATTATGTTTGGAATATCATTCTCAAATGCTCTGTATGAATTTAAAAGTTTGATTGTATCCAACAAGCTGGATTATGAGTTGTAATTTTATATTACCTGGTGCGAGCTTTATAATTATTAGTTCAATTTGGATTTAATGTAAAAATTATTTGGTTTGTACGTATTATTGGTGATTTTAACTTTATATAAAATTT
>JASAMX010026764.1:0-52629 GCA_030248175.1 Microlaimidae sp. YZB2_3
TACTTGATCACAGAAAAATTGCGCCTCTGTTCACGTGTTCACATTTCAGAATAAGATAATATAAGCATAAAATAGCTTTATCGAGATAAGTAACGTTCGTTTATTTAAAGTATTCAATGTTGATCAAAAACTATGTTCAATATAAGGATGAAAATTTTAGGTATAATTCTTACTGGGGTTCCAGTTTTTACTCTATCACATTAAATACTATTAAGAGCTTTTATTTAATCTAATGCAGATGCGGTGCCTTTGTAGGAAATTTGGAGAAAACCTAAGCAAGCTGTATCCCGTTGTGGAGGCTAATCTGTCTGATTCAGGCTCTTTGGACTGTGTTTTGGAATTCTTGGTCAAAGCTGGGGGTCGCAGCTTGCCAGAAGTAAGTTTAAATGATTTTTTTTGTTTCTTATTAGTAATTTGTATTTTTTTATTCCATTAATACATGTTTCGTGAACATTTCGCTGGCTTGGCTTATAAAAAAATAACTTTTCCACCACTATTATAAAATAAAAATGCTGTCGATTATAGTATTTAATAGTTATTCTCACATTTTTAATTAATAGATTTTATTTAAAAATTATTCACCTTCTATAATTAAAAATGAACGCAATTGTTTTTATGATTCATATCGTTTATTTTTGACAGTGTATTATTCATTATTTTAGGCTGCTATAACCATGATACCTGAAGCTTGGGAAAAAGATCAGCGCATGAATTTGGAGAAAAAAGCTTTTTACAACTGGAGTGCTATGGCTATGGAACCTTGGGATGGTCCAGGTACCTAATTTTTTTTTATTTGTAAAAATATATTTATATAGGAATAAAACACAGCTACTGTTCTTAAAAAAACACCATTCAATGATTCAAATGTTCAATAGTTTTACTGTTAATTTTAAAAAGCTTACTGAATTTAAAATTACGTGTTACAAAATAAAAAATTTGGATTTTTCTAATGTTGTTTAATAAAATCACTTATGAATATGAATGAAATCTAATAATGCATTAGCTAATTTTTACTCCCCAATATTTTTGGTCTAACCTAAAATAATTACGTTGTGTCGTTAGATGATTTTTTTACGTTTAAGCGTTACTTACCTTTGCGGATGGACGCTATATCGGAGCCATCTTGGATAGAAACGGCTTGCGACCCGCCCGTTATTACCTGAGCTCGGACGAGGTTCTCTACATGTCCAGCGAAGTCGGGGTCACGGACCTTCCGCCCGCTGACGTCGTCAGAAAGGTTTGCTTTTTTTCACTGTGTAATGTCCCTGCCTCCTGGTGTCTGTCGTGTGTGTGTGGTATGACGAGAGGCAAGGGAGCACTACAAGGCCTTGGCGCTGAAGTCATAGTGTAAAATTCAAACAGACGTGTTCGTGTCGCAAGCTTTATATTTTCACAATAGGCCCGATGAGGCCGTCGCTAGCCGTAGCATAACTTTTTATAGATATCAACTGGACTGGAACAACTAGTCGCAGGACGGGGGACTAGTTCCGAGCAGAGTCATACCTTTCTAATTTCAATAATAACTTTCTTTTAAGATGATTTATCATAATCAAGAAGATTATAATAAATTTAATGACTCGCTTGCTCGTTTAAATAATCCACTTTTCAGCCCATGTATTCCCGGGACTTGGCAACTGTTTTACATATTTGCCAAGTGTCCGGGAGCACGGCTAGACGAGTGGGTTAGCAAAAACCCCGAACCTATTTCTTACAGACTTATAAAAAACCTAACCTAAAATAAATTAAAAAAGTAAATTATGTAATAATGATAAGTTACAACTGTGTAATTGATGCTTGGAAGATGTTTTAGTGAAAATTTTTTGGGGTATTTTGTCAATTATCAATTTTCCTGCAATGAAAATCAGGGACTTCGAGATTAACAATTTTAGATGAGTATAAGTCTTTGAAAAGTTGAAATCAAGTGCCCTGGTTGGTTGAATTGCCATCCTTTATTTCAGCTCTAGGAATTACAAGCACGTTTCCGTTGTTACTTAATCCTAAACCAAGCGCCTTTGATTGCTTATAACGTTAAATAAACTCGTTGTTAGCTTTTAAGGGAAATAATTTCTGAATAAAAATATAATAGCAATTTAATATAATCATATTATAAGATAATGTATAACTGTAAGGATGGTGTTCTATTTGCAGGGTCGTCTCCGGCCGGGTCGTATGTTGCTGGTAGATACTGAAAAGAAAGTGTTTGTGAGAGATGAGGAGCTTAAATTGGAGATATCCAGGATGAGACCTCACCGCAAATGGCTTCGCTCTCAGGTCATACACCTAGATCAACTCCACAGAGACTTTCAAGTTAGTTATATTATTTGATATAAATCACAAAAAAAACATAGTATCACCCGAATTCAGAACGTCGTTTAGTCGATAGTAGGACTAAAAAGCGCTCGCTGAGCTCCTAACAGAGTGTAATAAGATGTATTAATTATTTTCACTGACGTGATGTTTTATTATTGAATTTAAACTTCGAAAAATACTTAAAATACTAATACATGCGATATTTTTTAGCATTTTGTAATAAAACTTTAGCTATTTAATTTTTCAGACAAATAATTTTGGAATAAATTTAAAAAAAAAACGTTACGTTAATTTTTAGGTAAAATTCGGTACTTTAACCCACGAACTATTGGTGACGAGAGAACTGGGAAGTTTGGCCGAACCATCGGAAAACGAAGGATTGGAAGCCGACCGTCGGCTCACACTCTTTTCCTACACTCTAGATACTTTCGGAATGTTAATCGTACCCATGATCACCAACCGAAAAGAAACATTGGGCTCCATGGGTAAAATATTTATGCATTTATTTGTTATTTTATTTGTATTTAATCAGTTGAAGATTTTTTGTAATAAAATTATAAATAAAACTAATTTTTCTTTTGTTCGATAGATATTTATGTTTACGTATTTTTTGTGTACTACTTTTATAGTGTTTTAATTTAAATTAGTTTTTAGGCAATGACGCGGCATTAGCTTGTTTGTCGGAATACTACCCTCTATTTTTTAGCTATTTCCAACAGCTTTTTGCGCAGGTTTGTGAAAGTTTCATTTTTATACATGAATACATGGGCGTAGCCAGGATTTCGGTAAGGGGGGGTCCAGTCCAAACCTGAACAAGATTTCCGAAAGGGGGGTCCAAGAGGGTCCAAATCCTAAACGTTATAAAAGGGTTAAAATTTTTCCGTGCTTCGCGCGGAGTGTTTTACCTTGTTTATGTTATATACTTAATTATTTTCCTAATATTCAATAAAAATAAGTCTATAAAACCAAGAAAAAAATTTTTACAAACAATTTTATACCTTGAAATTTTCGATTTCGAAAACCTTAAACTGAAGAAAGAAAAAATTGAATTACAGCTGAGCAATTCAAAGTGCGAGAAAATGTTTTTAAAATTACTTCTCCTAACCTTTTAATTTTTAATCCCACTATACGTCTAACCTCAAATTTTTCTAACCTTAAATTTTTCTAACCTTAAATTTTTCTAATCAAATATATGTCTAACCTCAAATTTTTCCTTTTGCCGACCCAAAAGGGGGGTCTAGACCCCCTAGACCCCCCTGGCTACGCCCATACATGGATATAGTGATGAATACGTTATTCTTAACGCAAAATATTGTAGGATGTTCCTAATAAAATGACGCAGACAATTTTTTTACATTCAAATATAAAGATAACTAAAAAATATTTTTTTTTTGTTATTAAACCATTATTTTCCACAACCGAATACTATATTTTCAGTTTTTTGTGGATCTTAGAACTGTTGGATTTTTATTCCCTGCAAAACCAGAGAAAGATATGTTTGCTGAACCCCTTCCCAGCACAAGACAAGACCAGCTGTTTAACTTGTATTTCATTTATCATATTACTAGTCTTTTGTTTCTTGGTGCATACTAAATCAGTGCAATGTTTCTATTGCTTTGTATGTCCCAGTCGTAGACAAAAAATAAATACAATACAATACAAGTCCCCTTTTCCCGTTACAACCGTGAAACCTTTGTACGACAAAGGTAAAACCTTCGTCTTACGGTGGTGGTATTTTTGTATGACAAATGTCGTACGTAAACCTTGCCGCAGTAAGCTCTTCACATGACCTAGGATTTACTTCCGTCATATATATTTTTTGTGCGAGCAAATTGAAATGTTTAAAGCTGTACGGTAGCAATATGCAAATTTTTGCAACATGATATCCTACGTAATACACTGTATCCGTGACAAAAATCTGCATATTGCCATTGTACCACTTTAACTATTTCAATTTGCTCGCTCACTGGGCACTACTCGCGATAAAAATTATGTATGACAGAAGTATGCCATAGGTCACACAAAGGTTTTAAGGCTGTAACTAGTGTTGTAAAAAGTATTGATTTTGAATTATTTTAAGTAAAAGTAAAAGTAAATTGAAAAATTTTAATTTAAGTAAAGTAAGAGTAAAAGTAATTTGTGATTTTTTAATTTAAATAAAGTAAAAGTAAAAGTAATGGTCAAAATTTTATTTAAGTAAAGTAAAAGTAAAAGTAAGACATATTTTTTTAAGTAAAAGTAAGAGTAAAAGTATAATAAAAGTAATTTTGAACCGGAGCAAAATACCGGTTTTTGGAGCTCCAGAGCTCCGTTCTAAAGTTTTTTTGCTAATTTTATGCATAATTATCATTTTAATAAGTTTTTTAGTCAAAATAAATGGTTTTAGCGTGTTAGCGGCATAAAAAATTGTCTTTTGCCATTTACTTTAGAACAAGCCCATAGAAAATCAACCCATTGAAATTACTTAAACTTTACTTAAATTAATTTAAGTATTTGCAGTGGAAAATCCGAGTAAGAGTAAAAGTAAAAGTATTTGAAATTTCAAAAGTCGAGTAAGAGTAAAAGTAAAAGTATTTGAAATTTTAAAAGTCGAGTAAAAGTAAAAGTAAAAGTAATCCAAAATCCGTTACTTTTATTACTTTAAGTAAAAGTAAAAGTAACTTTTTACAACACTAGCTGTAACCGAGGAAAAGGCAATTACGGGAACGGGTTAAGTTGATTAAAATGTATTAATTTTGAAAACACGTAACGGAAGCAATTTTTAGGTCACGAATCCACCGATTGATCCATTCCGAGAACAAATCGTGATGTCTCTGGCCTGTCCGATTGGACCGGAAGCCAATATTTTGGAGCCTTCGGCGGAACAATGCAAACGGCTCTTCCTGGAACACCCGATTCTTTCCTTGGTGGATATGGAAATATTGAAACGGGTTACTTACAAAGGATGGAGATCCAAGGTAATAAAGACCCTTTGGATCATCTTGTTAAAATGCATGTCACGTTTTAACTGCGGCGGGCGATGCATGCAGTGGTGTAATCGAACTTTCCTTAGGTGTTGGGTTCATCTTGAGCCAAACATTTTAAATAAGTGCGTACAATTTTATGTGGTAAAAAAGATTAAAAATATCTTGACGCTTCGTAAGGATATTTTCTCAAAATAAAGTTTAATTAATCTACTCTACTACTTTCGATAAAAAATTTTTGCAATTAAGAAATGTAAGTTGTCCATGCAAGAAAAAGTTCTCAATCTATATTGTATTTCAGGTCATTGATATCGTTTATCCCGTAAAACACGGTGTTCCGGGCTTACTTCCGGCGTTGGACAAAATTTGCGCAGATGCTTGTTCAGCTGCTCTTGACGGATATCAACTGATTATTCTGACCGATAGAGGTATATTATTACTTATGGGAAAAGGTGTATTATTTTCGAATTATAAAATGAATTGTTGCACATGATAGAACGTACTAATTATGTACCTTTTGCAGGTTTTGAAAAAATTGAAATTTGGGTTTTTGTTATTTTAAATTTCAGATTTTTTTCTAATTAATTTAAGATTGATGTAATTTTTTTTAAAATACAGTAGGATAGAATAATAGGACATGACTGAACTTCCTAAACATGAATTAAACAATAACAAAATAAAGCCTTGGTAAATTATATTTTTTCGTTGGAATGAATATGTACCCATTAATTAAATAGCGTTAAAAAATTAAAAAAAAACTTGTTTTATTTTTACCTTTACCGAGTCTTTTTAAGCATAAAATGTAATAGTATGTTTAGAGCGTGGCATAAGTACAATGTTTAGTTCAAGAGAGTCTTGAACATGGCAAAGAAAGATTCAAGTTAAAATTTAGAAATATTATTTATAAACTACTTTTTGTGTAGGCTGCAGTGCGGATTACGTGCCAATCAGCAGTTTATTAGCCGTGGGTGCAGTGCATCAGTATCTGATCAAACAGCGACAACGAATGAAGGTTGGATTAATTGTCGAGACAGGAGAGGCTAGAGAGGTGAGTTCAATTACTGTTTATGTGTAGAATTAGTATTGAAGGAAATGCGTGAATATTTGCTAAATGTCTCTCGTTCATAGATGAGCACGGTTGGGGAAGCTAGGGGGGGTGGTTACCCGGGGTAAATCGAATTTTGAATTCTAGGAGGGGGTTCCAAGGGGGTTCCGGACCCCCCCTAGCTTTTTAGGGGAGGGGGGTCGACCCGGGGTGCGAAATTTTGAAATCTAGAGGGGGGTCAGGTGGGGTCCGGTGTCCAAAGCAAAACAGTTTTAAACCATAATAACTTTAATAATTGTTCTTTTTATAGGATAATACTACATTTTATTGAATAAAAAGCCATATTCATGTATAAAAAGGGTGTAAAAGCATGAATATGTGATGAAAATTCACGTTTTTGGAAGAAAATTTAGTATAAAAAAGGTACCTAAAATTTCCCCGAGGGGGGATTTCAAAATTCAAAAAGTCAGATTTCAAAATCTAGAGGGGGGTCAGGGGTAAAAAATTCGGAATTTCGGGCGGAGGGGGGCCCCCTAGATTTTCGTCTAGGGGGGGCCCCCTAAATTTCGAGGCTAGGGGGGTGGACCCCACCCTGCCCCCCCCCCTTTCTCACCTATGCTCTCGTTCCTAATTTTGTTCAAAAAATAGCGGATGGTTACACTGGTTGTTATAGGAATAGTATCAATCATATCATTTTTAAAATCAATTTTTGTTAGATTATCTTATTGCAATATTGATTTTAGGTTCATCATTTTTGCGTTCTGTTGGGATTCGGTGCAGATGCATTGAGCCCCTACCTGGTGTTTGAAACCCTCTGGCGATTAAGACAACAAAAATTAGTTGACGCAGAACTTACGGATCAAGAAATTTTTGAACGGTAAATTATTGCTACTTCATTTTCTCTTTTACAAGCTATGCCATAAAAATAATCAGGTTTGTATTGTTGATACTTAAATGTTCTGTTAAATCAGTGCAATTGCTGGAATTAGTAAAACCTTTTAAAAACTTGTTATTCTGTTAAGTAGTAAATAGAAATTGTGTTAGACAAAAAATAAAAATGATATTCGCAAAGACCGTGAAAAATTTTTTTTAAAAATCTGGAACTTCGTGTTACATAGACCTATTTAAGATTGTATAAAAGTAAATTAATATTGCACAATTAAAAAACCCCAAATTGAGCGCTTTTTTGTTACAGATACAGAGACGCTTGCTATCGAGGAATATGCAAAGTTATGGCGAAAATGGGAATATCTACACTACACAGCTACAAAGGTGCCCAGATATTCGAGGCTGTTGGTTTAAGCAAAGAAGTAGTCGACAAATGCTTCACCAATACTGGTATATTTCTTACGTTTGCTTTGGTTTAGTTTTGTAAAATAATATAAACCATGAAAATGTAATATCGAAACCGTCAAGTTTCATTAAAGAATAATAGTTTGTGTGCAAAGTAAAATCTTGTTTTTTTGGTCGATTGCAACTGGTCCTAATTCTGATATTTCTTACATTGAAAACTATTTGTGCTAAATCTCGCCGTATACTTCGATTCTTAGAATATTTTTCTTTTTGTAGTTTTTCAAATAAAAAAAGGCAGGTACGGCACTTGTGAATAAAGCTTGGTATGTTTATATTATCGAGATTTATCTGCTTTTTTTGTTTAATTTCAGTTCCCATCCGTCCAAATATTATAAAAATATTTTTATTTAAAGCACCAAAATTAACACAAACCTTCTTAGATCTAAATAAATATCGTCAATCATAGAAGGACGAAATTTAAACCAGTACTGTACCTACGATTTGTTTGAGTATTGTTTGTTTAGTAAGTCGTTTGGGCGGAGCGACGTTTGACATTCTGGCTAATGAAAATCTGATGCGTCATTTCTACGCCTACACGCGACAGGAGGGCGATAACATCGCTCTAGTCAGCCCTGGCATCTACTACTGGCGCGACGGTGGGGAGAAACACATAAACGACCCCCTGTCCATCGCAAAACTGCAGGCGGCCGCTCGTCTCAAAGGTGACGTATAAACTCACAAGTGAATGAAAAGTGTGAAGTGTTGTCAATCGGGTGTTTTTGTATAAAAAAACTCATTTAAATTACGATTATAATTTTTCCAAAACTTTTACGATTTTTGCAATTTTTTCGTTGTTTTAATAGACTACCCCAGATACATTTGCCATCCGTTTCCCTTATTCTGACGTTTCAAAAAAACTGTTTTGCTCGGTAAAAGGAAGAAACGATTGGAAACTAAACTTGAAAACAAATAGGCATAAGGTTGAAGAGGTGAAGTTAACTACTAAATTCTGAAAAGGAAGTGTAACACCCCTTTACTCCGGAGTAACTGAAAAAGAGTGGAGTTATTCCCCGACCCTAATTTTAAAAAACATGAAGCAAAAATGTTATTAATGCAAACCCTCATTCAGACTTAAATTTTGAGTTCTAAATTTGTATTTTTTAGTAAAAAGCTCTAAAATATAAAAAACTTTGGCCTACAAAGTTTTCAAAGTTTACTATTTTAACATAATAAATGGTAAAAAATTTTAAAAAACAAAAAAGAATAAAGGTAAATTGCACTCCAAAAACATACGTTAAAAATGCGTTCCTAAGATTACAACCTTGTCTTCTTTAAACCCGGAGTTAACCTTGACCCACCCCTCTTTGCATTCCATACTAACCTTCCTATCAATTCCATGTATGGTTGGACAGATTTTTCACCTCACAAAAAAAATTTCGTTATACCTGGTTTAAGGTAAAAAAACTTTCAATAAAATCTTTAAATAAATTTGGTCAGCAAATCTTTGGGCTTTGTTTGGCTGTATCATAAAAAAACATTGTTATTTTGTGAGTTTATACTGCTTGGGTTAAGACACAAAGAGCTATGAGGAGTTTGCACAGGCCAGTCTGATCGCAAACCGCTGGTGCACACTCAGGGGTCAGATAGAAATCAAGACTGTACCCGAAGAAGAACGATTGCCTATCGACGAGGTATAGACTAATAATATTTAACAAACGGAAAGGCTGTTATAATAGCTAGTAGCGTTATTAAAGAACATAATAATACCCAAAAAAATTAAGCCGTTTAAGGATTTTAAAAACATTATTTTTAGAGTTTTTAGTGTTGGGACATTCAAATTTTACTCAGTTCAGTGCCCGTGTCCTGGGTAACTACAGATTCAAGGGGGTAATGTCTGCCGTTCAAGATTTTCAGGAGTATGTGTCTATGACTGAAAAAGGTTTTAAATTTTTTTTGCAATGATAAAGATTTATAAAGTTTCTTTTTATCTGCCTCTTACAACGTTATTAAAATTTAAACTTTTGGAATCATAAAAAAACATAGTAATAGTGTTTTAGTGTTTTTCAAAAACTATATTTAAATATTTCCACGGGAAATTTATCATGTTTTAAAGCTGATTTTGTAGCTTGCATGCGTGTGTAATTTTTAATTATAAATTTGATTACTTGTGTTAATAATTATAGATTGAACCGGCCAAAGACATTGTGAGACGTTTTGTTACTGGGGCGATGAGTTTCGGGAGCATATCCTGGGAGGCTCACACCACGCTAGCCATTGCTATGAACCGTATCCACGCCAAGTCAAATACGGGCGAGGGTGGAGAGAAACCCGATCGCTACCTCGTGGACAAGCTCGATCCCGAAAACAACATGCGCAGCGCCATCAAACAGGTAAACAACACTTTGTTTAATTTAAGTTAAACGCCGCGCTAGGCCTATTCGCCGGTTATAGCAGAAATGACTAAATAATGCAGTTGGTGTGATGCTGCCATAACTATAAATTTAAATTTTGGCAGTGTAAGTTGAGTTCGGTTCCGCATCCAGGTTTTGTGAAAAAAAAATTTGAACAAAAATTTAGAGGCACCATTATTATAGCAGTAATAGAAGTCTTCGAAAAAAATGGTTTTCTTTTAGTATTAATGTCATGTTTTACTCGTTTAGGTGGCTTCCGGTCGTTTTGGAGTGACAAGCAGCTATTTAGCGCATGCTGACGAATTACAAATAAAAATGGCTCAAGGTATAATTAATTAATACCGTCTATTTTACAATATAAAATATTTTTTAATTATCAGAGATTTATAAATCCTGGATATTATAACAAAAATTATTTTACATAGATTTGCAATAACTTTTTAGGCGCTAAGCCCGGAGAAGGTGGAGAACTGCCCGGTTACAAAGTGACGAAGGAAATTGCTCAGACGCGTAACAGCACCCCCGGCGTGGGACTCATTTCCCCACCGCCACACCACGATATCTACAGTATCGAGGACCTGTCCCAGGTTTATTCTCTCTCTTTTTATTACTTTACATGTGGTGCCAATTGCGGACAGTGCTAACGAAAACGTTGTGAAAAAGTGAAAACAAAAAAACCAAAAAAATTTTGGGGAAGGGGAATAACATAAATCGCTAAACAAGTCGAAATTAGCGCATACATTTAAACACTTTTGAAATGGTTATACCGCGTTACCAGTTGTGTTTTTTAACCCCCATGCCAAAAGTTTTGTGAAAAGACTCAATTTTAAAGTAAAAGTGTTATATTTTAAGGTTGGATTAAGCTTTTGGATAAGTCTAACCCAAAAAATAACCTGTTATTTTCAAAATTTTTTTAAAACCGAAAGTATTTGGCTTTTTTCAAACAAAATTTTGAGGCCAGAGGTTTACTAATTCGATAACTTTAAAAAAAATAGGCAGTTATTGTGAAAAACGGATTTTCCAGGAATTAGGCAGGTGTACCCCAAGTTTAATCCCGCATGCTTCCCCAGACTGTTTTACTTTAAGGTCTCTCCGGACAGTTTTCAATCCACAACGTTCAATACAAAACCAGTAGAAATACAGAACAAAAATTTATTTTTTTGCTTACATAAAATCAAAAATGTATTTTATTATTTATTGTAATTATAGAGAATTATAATATTTTAAAATATACCAACGAGGAAAATTCGAATAAGTGGCAAAGAGTAGGAAACAAATGCGGTTTAAATGTTTATAATTTTTTTGTCTTGATTCATTGAAAATATTATAATAAATCTAAAATAAATATCAATATTGAATAAAAAATGTGGCAATGAAAATATGTTCACAGTGGGAATCGATCCCTCGACCTCAAATATTTGAGGCCTAGGCTTTACTGACTGCGCCACATGTCCAACTCGTCAACTTTTCTAAAAGAGGTTTATAAACCCACGGCTATTATTAAATCTAAAATATGCAAACACAACATATTAACAGCACGAGAGCTATTATGGCAGTTTACAAATCATATATTTCAATAAAAACATACTATTTGGAGTTTCAAATTTCACCAAATTAAATTAAATCCACGTTTTTTAAATCGTCGCAATTTTGAAGAAATTAACCACCATTTTTCACGGAAAATCGTATATTAAACCATAAATATAAAAATATTTCCATTGGTTTTTACGTACGTGAAAAAGGGTAACAGTTCCTCTTTATTGGAAGTATTTTTTTTAATAAATACTGAGTAGTGAATATTTTTAAGGGTTTTAAAAAAATTTGGTTGCAATTTGATTTTTAATATTAATTATTTCAACTGCTACCAATAATATAATGAATGTCCACTTTATAATCCTGGTAATTTTGAGTTTTCAACACCCATATTAATTTTTTATGGAAACACTTCTGTATTTCGCGAGATCTGGTATGCCAAAAATCGCGATTTTTCATACTTAAGAAAACTGTCCGGAAAGACCTTAACATTAATTGGTCAACGTGTTGCGTTTTCAGTTGATCTACGACCTGAAGTGCTCCAACCCGGAGGCCCGCGTGAGCGTGAAGCTGGTGTCTGAAGCGGGCGTGGGCATCATCGCCGCCGGCGTGTCCAAGGGAAAGGCGGAACATATCACCATTTCCGGACATGACGGGGGAACCGGGGCCAGCAGCTGGACCGGAATCAAACACGCCGGACTGCCTTGGGAACTTGGAGTAGCCGAAACCCACCAGGTAATCAATCACAGCTCCTATTCGGAAAAGAGGAGGCGAAGCTTAGCCCTTGTCGTTAATCGTTTTGTTAGAAAGCTTGTCGTTTTCCGTAATTTTAGAAGTGTAATACTTTTGAAATTACTTGTTTTTTTATCAAGATAGGTTTTTATTGTATTTTTTTTAGTTTTTATTGTTTAATTGTTTTATTTGGATTTAACACAGTTTTAACTTTGACCAATCTGTTTAGGTGTTGACAATGAACAATTTGAGGTCACGAGTGGTTCTTCAAGCAGATGGACAAATCCGATCAGGTAGGAGATTTAAAAAAAATTTGATTTACATAATATTTAATTAATATTATTTAATAGGGGTTGATCGAAAAAATTTTTAAAAGAATAAAAATTATAATTTATCCAAAATTGTGGTACAAAGAGCTAAAGTTTTGGTTTTGCATTATGAACTGTTTGTTGTTGCTTGAGTTTTATTCTTAGGCTTAAAAATTTATAATCTTTATAAATACAATGCTTTTTTTAGGTTTTAGTTTTAATTGAAATTTAATTCGTTGAAAAAGTTGTGATTAAATTAAATACAGCTTTGCTTTGTTATAGTTTATTTATAATCAATAAAATTATTAATTTAAGTACAATAACAAATTTGTAAACCACAGTGTAATACTTTCTAAAAAAAGTTTCCCAATTGAAAAAGTCCAAAACTAAGACTTTAATAATAAAATTATCCACTTTTGTGTTAGGATTTATATTGGACTTTTGCCTTTGGATAATATATGTTCATTATTGTTTTTCAATTAAAATTCTGAACGCTTTTATTTTGTAGTGTTCGGCTGTATAAACGCTGGTTCATACTTATGACAAAACGTCCTTTGGACAAAGAGTCCAAAGGACAAAAGTCCTTTGGACTTTGTCTAAAGGAGAAAAACAGCGTCAAAACGTCCTTTGAACTATTCCCTTTGGACTTTGTCCAAAAGACAAATTTCAAGTAGTATTCATACTTCGTCCAAAGGAAAAAGTCCAAAGGACGTTTTGGCTTGTCAAAAGGACGTTTTAGCTTTTCTAAAATTGTCTTTTGGACTTTGTCCAAAGGGCGTTTTGTCATAAGTATGAACCAACCTTAAATTTAGGATAAGTTCATTTCGTTCGGAAGACAAACCTTAAAAACTTCAGGAAAATTCCAAAGACCAAAATTCCTAATTGTTTTAAAATTTTAAAAACCCATGGTTTAGCTTTTGACATTTTGAACGTTTTAGACGAAGTGTGAACTAGGTAATTATTGATTAATTCATCAATATTATTAAATAATATCAAATTAATATTTCTTAGGACGAGATGTGATGGTAGCAGCATTGCTTGGTGCTGACGAATTCGGGATGTCGACCGCGCCATTAGTTGCCCTTGGGTGTACCATGATGCGAAAATGTCATTTGAATACGTGCCCTGTTGGAATTGCAACTCAAGATCCAATTCTAAGGTTCAGAAAACTTTAATTAAATATTTTTGCATTTACTGCTAAAGTTTAAAAACTTTGATAGTATTAAGTTTATTAAAATAATATTATTTTATTTTAGAAAGAAATTTGATGGTAAACCTGAACACGTTGTGAACTACATGTTTATGATAGCCGAAGATGTGAGAAAATTCCTGGCCAAACTTGGTATTAGAACTTTACAGGTTGGTTTTTAGTTTTACATTTTAATTTACACTTTAACATTCGGTAACACCTTATTTTATAAAATAACATTTAAATTCAGCCAGTCTTAATTTCGACCACCGGCTGTTATTATGGTCATGTTTAAAGCTATGAAATGAACTGCTTATATTTGAATAGATGACATCACGATATAGCTAGCCATACACAGTTCATTTCATGATTTTGCGCTTGGCAAAATTAACAACCGGTGGCCGAAATTAAAGCTGGACGATTTTAAGTCAGTTATCCTTACTCTTTCTTTAGCTGATATTTTAAAATAAAATAAATAATTTTTATCTTTGTGATCAGATTATTTTTATTTTAGGAAGCCATTGGTCGCACAGATCTTATTTACGCAAATCCCAATCCTTTAAACAAAAAAGCAACAATGCTTTCATTTGAACCGTTGTTAAGAAACGCTCTAGAAATGTACCCCGGCACAAATATACGTAAGTATTCACGGTAGAGTTTTATTAGCTGGACTAGACCAAAAAAACTTTACACTAAAATCACAATATCTCTTTTTCATCGTAAACCATAAAAATTTATGTCAATTAAATGCTAATCAAACGAGCTTTCCAGAACTGTATTTATTTTTGATTAAAGCATTCTAGAGATTTTTAATGTATAAAGAAAAATCAGTGTTTTTAACAGATTTTGACTATATCTTAAAATCCTGTCGAAAAGGTCATGATTTTCACAGATCCTAAAAAAACACGCTGTGGTGCATCTTTTTTTTATTTGAATACCGTAACTAGTTTTATTAAGCAAATAAATTGTAAAATCGTTGTTTTTTGACGGCGATCGACAGGATTTTGAGATAAAAACTAAAAAATAGAGATATTGTAATTTAGAATAATTTTTTTTAAACGTCAGTTTTTTTTGTCGGTTTAACCCGTTCCCGTGATTGCCTTTTCCCGGGTTACGACGGTGAAAAGTGGTTTTGTAAAATGTATTAGTTCTCGTTATTTTCGCTGGTAATCAGAGTGCGTTTGCAATGGTCCGCACCAGGGGGAAAAGGCAATCACTCGAACATTTTCTGATTACCAGCAAAAAAACGGGAATTATTACATTTACAAAAACATATTTCATATCGGGAAAAAGGCAATCACGGGAACAGGTTAAAATTTTTTTATATTTTTACTTTATTCCTTTTGTTTTGTTTTGTTTGTTTTTTTTTTGATTTTGAATGTCTTGAGATATAAAAACGACTTTTTGTACTTCTGAAGAAAATAATAATATATAAATAAATAAACCATTTCAGTTGGTGGAAGTTTGGCGCAGGATTTCCAGATGGAAAAACGGCTAGACACCAAATTACTCCCGTTAATTAAAGACGTTCTGGAGGGGAAACAGGAAAAGATAGAGATAGAGGAGACAATAACTAATGAAGACAGAACTTTCGGTTCAACCCTAAGCTATCATATCTCAAAGTAATGTAAACGTGTCTAATGTTGTTTAAACCTGTGTTCTGCAACCTTCCGGGGTTTTATGGGGGGGGGGGGCGTGGAAGGAGGTAATATTCTATGAAGCGCTGGGGGGCAAACAAGGGAGAAAAAGGACAAAAAATCTATAAATATAAGTGAAAATAGGTCTAAAATGGTTTTATATGCGTTAAAATAGGCTATGTTGCAATGGGGTATGATATTGGGTATTAGGTACGGCTTCCATACAAGTTCAGGTGTATAAAACATTTCAGCCAAAAATTATTTTAATACTCAAAAACGAAAAATTAAAATCACCCTTAAATGTCTAGAATATTGTTCCTCGTCTTAAAAAACCTTCAAACCTTTAACTTCTTCAAATTTGTAATAACACCTCTTTTCAAGGCAATAACAATAATTACAAACTTAAATATAATTATAAGTAATAAAAATTAAATTTGTAGGCGGTACCAAGAGGCAGGACTTCCAGAGGGCAGTATCAAAATCAAACTGAAAGGTTCGGGTGGACAAAGTTTCTGTGCATTCCTTGCCAAAGGGATCCGAGTAGAACTCGAAGGAGACGCTAATGATTACGTCGGAAAGGTAATAATTATCTACAAAGGTTATGTCTATTCTATGTCACATTGATACTTAAAAGCAGAAATCCATGACAGTTAATTTAAAAAATGAGTTGAAGTCACGCTGATTTTATATTGGTTTTTCTCATTTACTGCAGCAACTAACGACCACTCTTGTCCATATGTCATTAGATACCGTGCTGACCTTCAGGCAACACTGACAGCAACACCCAACGAACCTACGGATACCACCTGGTTGCTGGGTTTTTCCTTCGATAGAAATGCTGGCCTTGTATATAAATTTCCACTCTGGAACATAGGTCACCGAAGGGGGGGGGGGGGGTAGGGGGAGGTCACCCCCCCTACGGCCTCTGAGACCTACCCCCCCCCCCCCTAAGGCCCATTTTTGACCCCTCCCCCCCCCCAATCGACCCCTTGAACCCCTGACCCCCCCCCCCGAAGGCCCATTTTTGACCACCCCCCCACCAGACAATCCCAAAAAATGCTTAAAAAATGGTCAAATTTCGTCAAAAAATTGTCAATTTTGGTCAAAAAAAAACACCCCGGGGTGTGACCACCCCCCCTGCTTTTTTTCAAAAAAAACACCCCGGGGTGTGACCATAGGTGGGCAGGGGGGGGGTCGGGGGGGGGTTATACCCCCCCCAAAATTTCGGATTTTGCTGACACCCCCCCTTAAATTTGGGGTAGTCGGGGACACCCCCCCCCCAAATTCGCCTCCCAAAGAAAAATTTTTAAGTGTTATAAAAGGACTAAAAAATTTTTCCGCGCTTCGCGCGGAGTGTTTATTACCTTATTTCCCCGTTAGTTACCTTTTATTACCTTTAAATTCCCCCGCTACGCGGGCAGTTTAAATTTCCCCTCTACGCGGGCAGTTTAAATTGGCAATTTATCTTAGTTTTTCAATTGCAAATCGATTATCCCATTCAGTAGTTAAGGCATACATGTTTAATAAAACTACTATAAACACTATTATCCTTTTTTTAACGTTTTAAACACATGTTATAAATGTATAGTATAGCTATAAAAAACCTTAAATTTTGTAATTAGTATCATTTGGAATTAAAATTTCTAGTGTATTTTAGCACCTCAAATTATAAATTTTCTCCTCCGGGGGGCATTGTTCCCCCCACCCCAACCCCCCCTGACTGAATTTTTAAGATCACAGAAAGTTATGTAGAAATTAGGTAAAAAAAACAAAAGTAAAATGTACGTTCACGCGATCACCAGGAGACGATTTTTAAGCCATTTTTAGTATATATTTTAAAAAATTTTCGCCTCCGGCGGCTGGGGGGACACCCCCCAGACCCCACGGCCGACGCTTCGCGACGGCTGGCGCCGCTACGCGGCGCAGGCGGCGGCGCTTCGCGCCGCGTTGACAACACTTCTTTTCCCCCCCACCGACCGACGCCCCTGAAATGAAATCCTGACTGCACCATTGCACATTATTATTAAAAGAATTAAAAAAATAAAATTTATAAGTTGCAATAAGGTCTTATTTTAATCTTACACAGTTTTAAAGCATTTATAAGCTTGTTTTACGTTTTTTTACGCGTTTTAAGCTCATTTTAAGGCAGCGCGGAAATATTGGGTACACCCCCCCTCAAAATTTGGGTCTTGCTGGACACCCCCCCTAAAATTTGACCCCCCCCCCCTATACCCCCCCCAAAATCCGAGAGGCTGCCCACCTATGGGTGTGACCCCCCCCTGGAGGTCAAAAACCTCCACACCCCGGGGTGTGGACCCCCCCCCCCTGAGCCGTCGAAGGTCGGTGACCTATGCTCTGGAATTCCCTATTTTTTGTTTAATATAGGAAAATAAAAGTTTCATACTTTAAATTTTTTACGCTTTTTTAGGTCTCAAACTCCCAAACCTCACAGTTCTGTTTTTAAATCGTTTTATTATGTTCTAGCTTTAAATCTATCTTAGGGGCTGTCGGGCGGAGAATTGATCGTCTATCCTCCGAAAAATTGCAACGAAGCGTTCAAGAGCGAAGATAACGTGATAGTGGGTAACGTGTGTCTGTACGGGGCCACTGGCGGAAAAGCCTTCTTCAGAGGAATCGCCGCCGAAAGGTTTTGCGTGCGAAATTCCGGAGCTATCACCGTTATTGAGGTAAAAAAATGCAGTTATGAAACGTAAAACTTATCATTAGGATTATTTCCCCACAGAAAAAAGTTGGTCTCGCAAAAGATGTATTTTACAATGATTTTTTTTTAATTTTCAATTATTTAATCTGAAACGACTTAGTTTTTCTTGGTTCTTCAATGCTTTTATATTTTTTTTGTTTTTGTAATTTTGTTGTTTTTTAATCCATGTTAACAAAATTATTAAATTTTTATTGTTTCTTGAAATAAGAGTCTTAGATAATAAGACCCTGATAAGATCCTCTAATTACGGCTTAAATTTCCGAAATTTTCGATTGTAGCCGTTCACAAAAACTATGATTATTATTTGACTACCGTTGAAAGCATACATGAGCATGGACCGGCAAGCTAGGGGGTGGCTACCCGGGGTAAATGGCCCTTTGAAAGCTAGGAGGGGGGTCCAGGGGGGGGGGGGTCCGTACCCCCCTAGCTTTTTAAGGGGGGTCGACCCGGGGTAGGCCAGTTTGAAATTCAGAGGCGGGGTTACAGCCAGAGGGGTCGGGTTTTCAAACAAAGTCACATTAAATCATTTATTTAAGTTTTTTAGCACTAATATAGAATTTTATATACTAAAATAGGCTATTTATGTATAAAAAGAGTACAAAAGTACTGTTTTTTACTACAAAGCGGTGCTTGTGACAGTAAATTTTGACCTAAATTCATACCCAAAATTTGGCTCATAAGGGGGGGAAGAAGGGGTCGATTTAGAATTCCAGAGAGGGGTAGGGTGTGTCAAAATTTAAAAATTTTGGGGGGGGGCTATATTTTTTTCTTGGGGGGGGGTCCGAAATTTTGAGGCTAGGGGGTGGATCCCCATCCCACCCTACCCCCCTATGCTCATGTATGGTTGAAAGTGACGCTGGTGAAAGTGACCTTAAATAGCCCAAACTAGATAACACACGTTAAAAAACAGTCCTAATTGGAGCAACTTCAATTTGAGCACTAAATTGTGTATGAGCATTATCATGTATATAATTACAATTTTTTATTAATTTTATGGTTCTAATATTTTTAATTTTAGGGTGTCGGTGATCATGGCTGCGAGTACATGACAGGAGGCAGGACAGTGATTCTTGGCCCGGTGGGTCGCAATTTTGCGGCCGGAATGTCAGGCGGATTAGCTTATGTGTTCGACAGGTTTTCTTTTTTTTTGTTTTAGTTAAATTCTTTTGTTTAATTATCGGCAGGATAGGAATTTTTTCTGAAGACAGTGTCCGTTTTGTGCGAAAAATTTCAAACTCTGAATGTTTTGTGAAAAACTTAAATGTTACTCAAACCGCGGATCCTAAAAACACGAGAGTTTTTTTTTCTAAGATAAAAGATAATAATAATAATAGTAATAATAAATAATAATAATAAGGTAGTTTGTTCAGACATAACATATTCTCCACACTCTGCAATGACGCCACTGTGGATCTTGAACCATTGGAAGAAGAAACAGACGTCAAATTCGTTAAGGATCTGATTCTAGAATTCCAGCAAACTACAGGCAGTACTTTAGCAGAGAAAGTCCTGAGCGAATGGGACATATGTGTTAAGCGATTTGTTAAGGTACCTAATTAACTAAGTTATGTGTTCGTTCTTTATTCGTTTATTTTTTCTTCTTGTTTTGGTACTAAGCTGTCGTGTATAATAAATTTGATACAAAAAATGTACTTGAAGAAAAATTTAAGTAATATTTTGCGAAAACATTAAATATCACATAATTTATATCCGTGCATAACTAAACGTAGTATACTTACTCATCGCTGATCCTCATATTACTTTGGTTTTTCGCAGGCGAGACAAAACTAACCCATTTTATCAGTGCAGATTTTTTTTTGTTTTAGTCGTTTCGAAATTAATTTAGTCTTTAGCGCAACACTTAATGTCATTGTATTTTTCAGAGAAGTTAAAAGTAATAATTTTGAGGTGTTCCCGAAAGAGTACAAGCGTGCCCTGGCAGACCAAGAGGAAGAAGAGGCGGCATTAGCCCAGCAGAAGGCGGATGAAGGCAAACAGGTGCTGCCTGAAGAAGAGGCGCCCGACGTTGTGGAAGGCGAGGACGGATATCCAGAAGATATCATGCACAACACACCTGCGCACACTATGCACCAGGTACGTAGATTATTCCAATTTTACTCTATTACTCTCTCAACCTCGTTTTTTGTGTTTTTTGTTAAATAGCGACACTCGCGTTTGTGCTGCATACTTGGGTAGGAGTACATTTACTGACCTGACTTTCCAATTTAATTCCCTTCCTAGCTATTTGATTTTTTTTTGTTTTTGAAAGAAGTAACAGTCGAGGTCGGGGTAATGGACGGGTATCCTAAATAAAAGTTAGCGCGCACCAATTTGCAGCTTAGTCTTAAAAAACAGACGGCTGTATAATTATTAAAGTGGCTTCGAGGTACAGTAGCGCCACGAAGCGATTTATTCCCGCGGCGCCGCGCCTGCCATTATTAGAGAACGTGAGTAAATTCTTGTATTAAGAGCCTTTTTCTTCATGTTCTTTTTCGTATTATTGTAACAATAGAGATTAATTAGAAATAAACATGGGCTCATTGGAAAAAGCAAAAATATGCGCAAGTTTTGTAAGAACGACTTTTTTCATTTAAGTTTTTTTATCGATTTATTGATCAAAATAATAGTTAAAAAATAGAGAAAAAAAATCCTTAGACCATTTAATAAAAACTTTTATTAAAAATGGTCAAATAATTAAAAAGTCTTTAAAGTCTTGTAAATTAGCAGACAGCTGTTTATGATTGGTTTTTTCCGCGAATGCTCCATCTAAGGTCAAGCATTAAAAACAATAAAACGAATAATTTTCTGCATGTTTTTAGAAATATTTAAAAACATTAATAGTAGCAGGTCTGGGTCTTGGGGGTGCCACAGGACGAACAGCCGTTGGGCGGCCCTTAGCAAGGTGGGGAGCGTACCAGACAATCTTGACCCAGCTATAAGAACCTGGTTGGCCGCAAATGTCATCATAAAGTCAGCCATCCTCTCGATTCGACCACGCGAGCTACTGGGTCGCAACTCATAAAACCTGCTTAAGTTCGCTACTACAGTTAGTTCCTTGACTGTTTGTTGTTTTTGGCAAAAAATCGCAGGTTTTTTTTGCACAGAAAAATGCCGCACCAATCATAACAATCCGGGTATCAACAGAAAGTTGAAATTTGTCGCTTTTTTAATTGCGTCATGTATTTTTAATTTTTATACCCATGGAAAAATTTTTAAGTACATAATCCACCAAAAAACGCCATTTAGGAAGATTCATTTATCTGCTAAAATGCTAAAAATATTTTAACGAAAAACAAATTGTGGGCTATTGGGGCTAGAGGTAAGCTTTTCACAAATATCATCGAAATCAAAGACAAAAAGTTTGACTTTGCACCGTTCCTTTAAGCATTTTTTCTTCCAAGTTTTATTAATTTCCGTCTATAAATCTCATATTAATATTTCTAACCTCACACCACTCCTTAAAATGCCCTGTGAGGAGTGGGGCCATTGATTGAAACCATTTATACCAGCGTGCTGATACAAGGTTTTAGGCGGCCATAATATGGAATATCCATAGCCTCTGCTTTAAAAAAAAAAAACAAATTCCATTCAATTAGGATACCCGTCCTAGGTGATTGTTACCTTGAGTTTTTTTAAATATTTTTATAAAGCAAACTTATGAATTAATTTAGAACATAGTATCAATAATGCCAAAATATTGTTTTAAAAAAACTCAAGAATATTTTTTGTACAAGATTATTTAAATCTTTTAGGTAACTTGTCTATTTCCGATACCACGTTGCATAAATTTCTTTTATTTTTTTTTGTCCACAATCATTTTATTACATTTTAGATTCCCTTAAAACTAAAAAACCTCCTTTTTGATTAAAAATCCAATAAAATAATAATTTTTAACTAAAAAACAAAAAAGAAAGTTGAACAGTGGTGTAAAATTTAAATTAAAGTTATTTTAATAATAATCAAAATTCTCATCAAGAACAAAAACTTCATTAGTACTGCACTTGACTTTTATAATTATGCACTAGTTTATTTTTTTAACGAATTCTTACTCTCGAAACATTTTGAAAATTTTAAGCTTCATATGGTGGGATTTAGAATAATTAATTAAAATTTCTGTAAACTTTTTCTCCCCTTTTTTTAATTGAAAACTTCTTTGATCCCTCTACTCCTCTGCTACCTCTATTTTCTATTGTGTGCTTGCTCCGGTGTGCATGTCAAAACTATATCTTACTGTCTACTTAGATAATTATTATCGAAATAAACCAAACGTAATAAGGTTAATAAAACAATTAAAAATATAATCATTATTATTAAACATTGAAAGAATATTCTAAACAATTTTATTTACTATAAAATCAATAGGTGAATTTTAAAGTCCTAAAGTGCTAATCGTTTAACTTAGATCCTAAATAATTTAAACGCATGTTTTATAAGCACGGCTTAAATTAGTTAAAATCGCAAACAATCCCTTGTTTTATTGTATAATTTGGTGCTCTTGTTAAAAACAATTTTGAACTTTTAAATTAAGCTATTTACTATTATTTTTCAAACTGCTTGCTTTTGTTTTTTTTTTGTAATTTTAAAATAGTTAAAGTTAAAGTTAACAGAAAAAAAAACAGTTAAAGTCATTTAAAATTATTTTGTCATTTTGATATTGAAATTTTTTTTTTGAAATTTTTATTACACAAAAAAATCCAGCACTGTCATTTACAAGGTTTGCTAGCATTATTTTTAATGTTTAATAAAATATAACTACAAAAATAGAACAAAACTGTGTTCTTGTTTGTTTTTTTAAATTATAAACTTTTCATTGTCTAATCTATTATTGTCTATCATTATACTGAATTTTCAGATAAACTTTTATTAAAATTATTAAAATTAAAAAAAAAGGCGAAATGACTATCTGATAAATATTTGTGAATCGTTACACAACGTATTTTTATAATGTTTAACCAATAAGCACAAAAAGTTTAGCATTGATTAAATTATTAAGTGTTTGAGTATTATTAGGCTTGCAAGCAATTTATTTGCTGTACATTCGTTCTATGCTATTAATTTACAATGTAAAACTTACTGCAATATAATGCATATTATGAAGTTGTGTGCGCATTGATATCGTTTATTTTTTGCGTTTGTGAAACTAGTTGTTTGTGGGTTTTTTTCTACAGGTGATCATTCGCGGAGGCAGAAATCATCGAACATTCAGTGGGAGACCTTTGCCTCTTCAGGTAATTTTCCACACCTTCGATTAAGAAAATAGTCGAACAGGCGATCCAGAAGTTTAATTCAATCACTGAATTTTTGTGTTTTGCGTTTTGGTCATCATCGGAAAATTTGATCATGTTGGGGGTACCCGTTAAAAAATTTATAGCGAAAAAATTACCCTTTCGTATTGTTAAAAACAATGCAT
Organism: Microlaimidae sp. YZB2_3; assembly: GCA_030248175.1. NCBI lineage: Eukaryota > Metazoa > Nematoda > Chromadorea > Desmodorida > Microlaimidae > Microlaimidae sp. YZB2_3. The sequence continues at coordinate 23,554 of JASAMX010026764.1, forward strand.
AATGTAGGATGATAGCAAAATTAAATAGGATACATTAAATCGAAAAAAAAGTTTTCACTAAAATGATTTTTAAGAGATTATCGTTAGAATCTGTTCAGTTTACGTTTTTATTCGTTTAATTTTTAAGAATAATTCATTAGTAAATTAAAATTTTTAAACATTTCCGAAATTTGATATTATAAAACCAAAATCTATAAAGTTTTTTTAAAATTAAAACAACAAAAAAAATTAGTTAGCTTTCGAAATTCCACGTGGGGACCACTAAAGACAAGCTAAATAATTTGTGATTGAAGAAGCTGAAGAACAAACGTTTGCAGTCAGTTTTTCAAATGAAATTCCTCGCATGTTCCAAGAACAAAACGGTCATCTGCAGTTTAATGGTAATTTACAAAACTGGTGCAAAACAACTATTCAAATTACTGAATTTATACACTTCTAATGTTTCAGTTGTTTATTGTTGTTTTTTATTATTTTTTGCCACAAATTTGTCAAATCGCTTTGTGTGTTATGAACACAAAAAGGTCATAAATCTATGTTTAGAAAAAATTAAACAGTAAGAATGCCTGTGTGGGAGAAGGGAATAAATTAGCATGTACTAAAATTGATAAGTATGAGCAGTTTTAGGTTCAAATTTTTAGTTTGTAGCCGTAGACTACAAATTTTGGGCCTTTGGACCGACGAACTTAATACCATTAAAGAATCACCTAAATTGGAAAATATGAAATCTTACCCGGGTTAACCTTAAGAGTGGGTCCACACTGAATTAGGGCTTGCTGCCAAGATAGGGGTGTTGCAATCAAAATTTTATTTCAATGAATAAAAAACCCATATTCTTATTAATGTTGAAAGCAGTAGGTGCCCAGGATTTTATTTAGGGGGGCGGTCTGGGGGAGGCACTACTAACCCTGAAGGGGGGTCTGGGGGGTGGCAGCCCCCCAGATATGGGGGGTCTGAGGGGTGAGAGACCCTCAGCGGGGTTAAGGGGCGGAGCCTCTTGTCAGGGGGTCCGGGGGCCAGAATGCCCCCCGGGGGAGAAAATTTTTAATTTAAGGCGCTAAAATACACTAGAAATTTTAATTCCAGATGATACTTATTACAAAATTTAAGGTTTTTTTATACCTACACATTTAAAACATGTGTTTAAAACGTTAATTTAAGGATAATAGTGTTTATAGTAGTTTTATTAAACTGTATACCTTAACTACTGAACGGAATAATCGATTTGTAATCGAAAAACTAACATAAATTGTCAATTTAAACTACCCGCGTAACGGGGAAATTTTGCTTTTTTACTATTAATATGCTTTTAGAAGGCATCAGGAAAGTTTCTGTAATAATATTAAAGAAAAAAATTTTTCTCTCCCAAAATTTAAAAAACAACGTAAGGGTCCCTCCCCCTTACGAAAAAATCGGGCTTCGCCAGATTTTGGGAGGGGGGCGCCCCCCTGCCCCCTGGGCACGCCACTGGTTGAAAGTTATTTAGTTTTGAACGGTTTTCCAATCCTCTCTGTCATGCGGTATTCAGTATATTTTTCATTCCAATATTGCCGCATTATTCTGAAAATGACGCTTTTCGAAAGTTTAGTTGACTTTAAGATTAATAGGGAATAGAAATCAAAATTTTACGAAGTAATGGCATTTTACAAAAAAATAAATCCAATTCGAAAAAAAGACTAAACTTTGCATTTTCAATAATTGGGTGTTTTCTCAGTTTTAAATAGGTAATAATAAGGAAACTATGGTCTTTTTGTTTTACAACAAAAATTTTTTTACTTAAACACAAATGCTCTGTGTTCTTGATATCCACTCAAGATCAGACTTTTCTATTGCCGTAGCCAGAGATCGAGGAGGGAGAGGATCTCTCCATGATTTTCTCCAGCGTGCCGGATGGAAACGACCAGGGTTGAACAAAACTCTGGTTGCTGGCAAAAGACAACATCTCTCCATGGTTTTAATTTAAACATTCGATCAAATGCAATGTTTCAACATTAGCATAAAATAAATAAATTGCGATTACCCCTTTCTTGATCTTGGCTATGAATTTAGATGGGCATACACTGAGGGGCTGTAGATTGATCCCCTAAATTCTAGGAAAACTTTCACAAACCGTTTCTTTTTATTCGCGTTGAAGTGGGAACGAGATGACAGGGTGTGGCTGCTAGAATTAACCACCCCGATTTTTGTAAAATTAAAGAAACGCTGTCTAAAAAGAAAGCAAGAAAAAATTTTTAAGAATGATTTCTACATTTTTAAACTGACTTCTAATTCTAATACCTCCAAACTAAAATTTTAACATCAAAATAAGTGTTTTAAGGAATAAACGCTTAAAAATGCAATAAAAATAGTTTTTTGACAGAAAGAATTTTAGCATACTTGTTTTTTTTAAATCGAAAAACAATATTCATAAAATGCACTATTACAAAAAAATAATGTGTTAAGAATGTCTTTCTTAGATTTTCCCTCCCCCTGCTTAATTTCGGGCTTGGCTTAACCTCCCCCTCCCCTTCATCTTGGATCAACTTTCCCATGTATGTCATGAATATTATCTTAGTTTTGGTCTAATCTTTGCCTTATACTATTAGTGTAACATTATCTAAGATAGAATTGAAACTATAACCATAATCAAAATTTTTAAACCTGAAATCAGCAATAACTAAATGTTTCTTTTTAATAAATGTTGTAAGTTGTACAAAAGTTGAAATCAACCAAGTTTATGTTTTCTAAAATGTCACACGTAAATTTTAAAATCGTGAGTCTGCGATTAGCGGTGTGGTGGCATACAATAGAGTTACATGCGATTTAATAATATCATGACATTTATAAAAAAATAAGTACCTCCCTTCTCTCCGAGTTGTTTTACGCAAGCTTTTAGATTATAAAATTCCCAAATGTTATTTTAAAACTTACAAAACAATATTTTGCTTTATACACGTCTTTAAGGTCTCTCCGGACAGTTTTTATTGCAGAGCTTTCAGTAGTAAACCAATTAAACCAAGTAAACCAACAAAGAGCAAAAATTACCCATTTTTATTTACTCACAATTTATTTTTGAATTATTATACTTTTGAGTATTACAATATTTTAAGATATTCAAATGACGAAAATGTGACTAATTGGCGAAAAGCAGCCAACAAATCCTGTTTACAATAATGATATTTTTTGAATTTATGTGAAATAAATTTTTAAAAATTTAAAAAAAAACATTAAAATAAAAAAAAATTGTGGCCAAATCTGTTTTATGTGGGAATCGATTTTGGGACCTTTCAAAAATTTAACGACGCGCTAACCGACTATGCCACTGCTACCATGGGATAATGGGCTCTAAAAGCGATTTATAAACACATCCTCTGAAATAAATCGATAAAACGCACGACAAAACTATTTATGCATTAAAAAATACAAAAGATGTTATGGCCTTCCAAAAATTATAAATTTCAATAGAAATATACTATCTGGAGCTTTAAATTTTACCAAATTAAATTAAATCGAAGTTTCACCGAAATTTTGGAAAAATTAACCCCCATTTTTCACGGAAAATTGTATTAAACCATAAATACAACAGTATTCAATTTAATTTTTACGTACGTGAAAAAGGGTAACGGTGTCTCTCTATCGGAAGTATTTTTTTTAATAAATAGTGTGCAGTAAATATTTTTAAGGGTTTTAAAAAAATTTCATTGCAATTTGATTTTTAATATCAATTATTTCAATTACTTACAATAATATAATAAATGTTCACTTTATAATCGTGATATTTCTGCCTTTTTAACATTCATATAAATTTTTTAGTGAAATATTACTGTATTTCACGAGATCTCGTATGCCAAAAATCGCGATTTTCCATACTTAAGAAAGTTTTCCGGAGAGACCTTAAAACATTATATTTCGAATAAATATTGACTATCAATTTCAACTTTTGTAAGGACTTATCCTAATGTCTTATCCTAATTTCATTGATGATCATAGGTGAGAAAGAGGGGGGAGGCAGGGTGGGGTCCACCCCCCCCCCCCCCTCTAGCCTCGAAATTTTGGGACTCCCCCCGACGAAAATCTAGGGGCCCCTTCCCCCCAAATTTCCGAATTTTTTACCCCTGACCCCCTCTAAAATTTAAAATATGACCCCCTCCCCCCTCGGGAAAATTTTAGGTACTTCTTTTATACTAAATTTTCTTCCAAAAACGTAAATTTTTAACACATATTTATGTTTTTACACCCTTTCTACACCAGAATATCGCTTTTTATTCAAGAAAATGTAGTATTATCCTATAAAAAGAACAATTATGATTATGGTTAAAACTGTTTTGCTGTGGATACCGGAACCCACCTGACCCCCCTCTAGATTTCAAAATTTCGCACGCCGGGTCGACCCCCCTAAAAAACCAGAGGGGTCCGGTGGACCCTCTAGGGCCCCCTCCTAGAATTCAAAATTCGATTTACCCCATGTAACCACCCCATCCCCTAGCTTCCCAGACCGTTCTCATCTATGTTGATGATTATAATTAATTTTGTTGAAGAGGATAATTTATACCTTATGCAATTTTTCCATTTGTGCTGTACCTGTTTTGTGTTTATATTATCAGAAATTGAAAACTAATTTAATTAACATGCTTCGTGAGTGTAACTTAAGGTTTTTTCTATAAAATTGCAAACCATCTTTTCCAAAATATAATTTATGCCTCTTACTTTTTCTAACTTATACCTTTCATTGTAAGTAAGCGTTGTTAATTGTTTGGTATTTCAGGTTGAAGCCAGACGAGCTCCGGGGGAAGAGAGTTCCGATTCCGAAGGTTACGAAAGTCAAAGTGGGGACAGAAGCCCGAATATCAGAGACATCGAATCACTCGTCCCCAAACCGCCCGCCGTTACGAAGAAAGAAGACTTGGACAAATTACGGTGAGAATTCTGGCAACATTTGAGATTGCGTAAAGGGTAAAATAAAAACCGAAAATTAGTCAGTTACAAGTATGTTTTTATTTTAAAAACGCGTGAAGTTGTATGAAATGTTTTCTAAATTATTGACACTGTTAACTAAAATTTTTTTAGGTAAAACATAGAAAGAAACACAAAGAAGCATTTTCATTGCATTTTGGGTTTTGGCAAAGAAGGGAAATAAGTGCCCTGGAGGAGCGAGCGAGAATTTGTTTCTTCAAAAATTTAAAAAACTTAAAATTCTTGCAAACAATCGGACGTCGCCGGATTTTGGTGACGGTAGACAGCCGCTTTTTCTTTGCCCCTTCCTCTTTTTTTTTGAGCACTACTGCACATAAGTTTTAATGGTTTTTCAAGTTTTTTTGTAAGAAGCAACTGCTTTTGTAGCATTTTTACATTAGAAATAATGACAAGTAAAACCATTCATTAGTAAGAGGGCTCTGGGCCTAGGGGGGCAGCCTCCTGGATTTGGGAGGTACCCCATTTGAAATACCCTATTTTTAACGTTTTCAGTACTGGGACCTTCCAACTTAGAGGTGGGGTATCAGCAGTTTCGCGATTTTCGGGGGTATAACCCCCAACACCTTTCCTGTCCTTTATGCCTCTAAATCACAAATCCAGGATGAGGGGGTACCAGATTGATTAGTTTAAAATTACTTTCGCCAACCCATTTTACTCTCTTCTTTCCTCCTATGCCCGTTACCATGTAGAGTAGCTGACTTAATTTCGGTCACCTTTTTTTTGGATAAGTTTCTTCTGGTTTTTCCAATCGACCCCAAGTTTGTTCTAAAAATCAAACGATAGCTATTTTTGTTATTCCAGTGCAAAATTTTAAAATTTTTGTTACACGTAACAGTGGAGGTTTCAAGTTTTTTATAATGGCCAAAATTAAGGGGCGAGCCAGAATCTTCGGCCACCAAGAAAACACTGGGTATAACTATTGCCAAAATGAACAATAAAAATTTTTAAAGGTTGCACATTTATCCTTAGGTATCCTTTGGTACATATAACTTAATTTTTTCCCGTTTGCAAACTTTAATAGTTATTAGCAAGACTAAACAATTATGTCAAAACCTTAAAAAAACAAGTTTTATTAACCTGTATTTTTTGTTGAATTTTTTTTGACTTAAAAAAACGTCAAAAAAATCAAACGAGCGAAAAAATTCTTTAAAAATACGGTAGAACAATGATATTTGAAAACAGCAAAAAACGGCAGGTTCTTTTACCTAAATTTTAAACTGGCTTTAACGGAATCTTAAAATGCGCAGTTAGTTAAACGCATTGCAAAGTGATTATGAAGAAAATATTAAAACATATAAATTAACAATTTTGAACCTTAAATAAAAGATATTTTAAGGTTATTAGTGCTTCGTTCTAATTCTGATGCAGTTTAAACACAAAGCAAAAATTTAGAAAATCACAAAAAATTCACTTTTTGTATGAAAATGTTGATAATGCAGAATACCAAAAATAAAAAAACTTTTGCAAAAACATTTTAATCAACATTCATCCAGTTACTTTCGTGCTAGTTCTTTTGTGGTTTGGAAATAATCTAATTTTCGAACACCCTAAATGGGTGGCCGAAATTAAGTCAGATACCCTACGCCTCGCAGTTATGTTTTTGGAGGTTTTGCGGTTTTTCTAGGGAATTACGCGGCTTTAGCCTTTCTTCAAAATGACAAAAAAGGGATAATTTTATGTTTTAGTGGTTTTGTTAAATATCGACGGGAGAAAGTGGTGTACCGCCCAGTGGAAGACCGTCTGGAAGATTGGAATGAGGTTTACGATCACAAAAATATCAGAAGCGGGCTCCGAACTCAGGCAGCCAGGTAATCATCAGTTCGTTTAATGTTAGAAATTCACCGAAATGATAAAATTATTACAAAACAGGTAAAAAAAAACTTTTGGGAGGGACTAAAAGAAAACTGAATTTCAAAAACAATTTTTTTAATGCAAGCTTTTATTGGGCGAAAATTTTTAGACTATTTGAAGGGCAATATTGCTTTTAGATGTCTCTAACAGTTCGTTCTTGGTATCTTAATTAACTTTGTTATTTTGGTGATGATGAAGGTTATTAAACTTGAGAAGAATATTTACCCTAAACTTGCTCGGTTTCATACTAAACTTACAACGAGTGCGGCTGCGGAAAAACAGGTTTCATTCAACATTAATAAACTGTACGGTTGTGTGATTAAATTGAACCAATATTAGAAAATATATGTAAACGAGTATATATATAACGAGTCTCAGGATGTGAACAGCACCACTGTGCAACAACGTATAAATATATAGTTGCACAGTGGTGCTGTTTACATCCTGAGACTCATTTTGTGTAGTTAACTTGCGTTTAGATGCATGGAGTGTGGAGTTCCATTTTGCCAAGGAAACACGGGATGCCCGCTTGGCAACATCATTCCGAAATGGAACGATCACGTCTTTCACCAGAATTGGAATTTGGCCTTGGAACAACTCCTGCAGACGAACAATTTCCCAGAGTTCACCGGACGTGTATGCCCCGCTCCTTGCGAGGTTTATTGTACTTATTTATTTTTCCCTTTTTTATGTTTTATTTTAACATTACAATTATAAAATCTTAATATTACAATTATAAAAAATTACAGTGAATTAATTAAACTATGAGGAAACGTATCGGCTAAATTATTATTTTGAACAAAACTTTAATTATGATTTTGAAACAACTAAGCAACATAAACGTAAAAAATAAAAATATTACGAAGGATTATTCCGCAAGTCTTGAATCATAGAAATTTTGAGTTTTTTTATTTTAAAAACCGGTTGGATGATTAATAAAAAACACGATTTAAAAATGAAACGCAAAATAATCTAGCAAAATTTGCTGATTTTTTAAAAAAGCCACCCTACCCAAAAATTAACAAAAAAATCACATTACTTTTACAATAAAAATAACAAGCACAAAAATTCTGGAGAAAACTTCGAAACTTTTATTATTTTATTTGTAAACAGAAGTCAAACAGAAGTCAATTATTTTATTTGTAAACAGAATATTTTGCCGTGCAGCAAAAAAATCAATAACATAAACTAGACATATTATTTTATTACTATTTTGTAGGGTGCTTGCTGTTTGGCAATAAGCGAACCCGCTGTTACAATAAAGAACATAGAATGTGCAATTATCGACAGGGCTTTCGAAAAGAAATGGATCAAACCCGAACCGCCAGCTTATCGCACTGGGAAACGAGTTGCCATTATAGGAAGTGGTCCCTCAGGTATTAATTAAATACTTGAGAGAGTATTTTTATGAGGTAGGAGATTACTTTGAATGTATCAAAATGTCGAATTGTTGTTAGAGATTATTAACTTTACAGGTTACCACAGTTTTGGACCATTCAAACAATAATTTTTAAACATAATATTAAGCCATACGTTTTAGCGTCTTACTGTTGAGTCCATAAGAGCGGACAAAAGCGGTCGAGATTAAAATTGAGCTGCGCGCACGATTTTTAAACGCTTTTTTTAGCCTAAAACATCGCAAAGTGTTAATGCGTTTTTATCAACATTTTTTTAGCAATTAGCGATTTTAAAAAATCTTATTTGCTCCTATTTTGACCCATCCCAAAATCATTATCCCTCTGAGTATTATATACCCACAGACAGGGTATACGCCGTATATACCTTAGTCACATTTTGGCATTTACTTCGGTGGACTTAAACTATGGAAGATAAGGCACATAGAAGCAAAACTGTTTTATTTTAATAAAAATTTCAAGAAAAGGTCTTGGAAAAAATAATTGTGTTATTTAATAAATTGCCAGTAAATTGCATATTTTTGTTTTATTTAAAATGAAATTTTTAGTAAAATAAAAAAGAAAGATCAAAGTTGAATTTTTTTGAAAAAAGATTAATACTCATAGCCTATAGGTTACATAGCCTAAATTACTTAATAAGGCTATAGGAAAAATTAGTGGTGAATGAATAAATATTGCTTGAAAACCTCCAGGTCAGGGTGTGATGAATTTTCTTTTATTTTGTCACACTAAAACGCAGGGTTTTATTGACTGGCTTCCTGCACTTTTAGAGGTATAAATAAAAAATATTAACCGTCTTTCGGTTCGCTTCAATAAAATAAGACATACATTTTTTTACTTAGTTGCATTAATCATTATGGTCTTTTATTAAATAATCTTTAACTTCAAAAAAATGTTGTTTCCTCATAGAACTAAATTGCACTCTTAAGTGATTTTGCACAACTGGTCTTATAGGTCTGGCGGCCGCTGCCCAATTGAATAAAGCCGGTCATACTGTCATTGTTTACGAAAGGAACAACAGAATCGGCGGTCTACTTCGCTACGGAATTCCCACCATGAAGCTTAGCAAAGAAGTACGTATCATTATGTTACTGACGGCTTTGTATTCATATGTTGCCTTTGAAAATCCCTCTCCTATTGATAAAAATTGAAAGTCTGTTTTGGTATTATTTTATATTTTAAATAATCTCGGGAAAATTTAGGCTACTTATATAAAATGTGATAAAAATAAATTAAGCTTAATCTGTTCACGTGATTGCCTTTTCTACCGTTCAAAGTGTTTTTTAAATGTAATAATTTCTGTTATTTTCGATGGTAATCAGAGTGAGTTCGCAAAAATCTGTCTCGGACCTTTTCGGACGCTTTCTGATTACCAGAAAAAATAACAGGGATTAATACATTTCAAAAACACTTTTCACTGTCGTAACTGGGGAAAAGGCAATCACAGGAACGGGTTAAGCTAAAAATCATGTTAAGAGCAAAACTGATATTAAATCTTAGTTTTTGTTTGGAGGTGGTGCAGAGACGAGTTGATCTGCTGGAGGCGGAGGGCGTAAAGTTCATTCCCAACGTGGAAATCGGAAAAGACGTTCCCGGCCACCTGATGATGCAGGAGAACGACGCCGTGCTCCTCTGCACCGGCGCCACCAAACCCAGAGACCTACCCATACCGGGTAAGTAATGAATGGTCAGAGTTTTTTAGCCTCATCGCTTTGTTGGCGCTAATGTTTTTAAATAGTAAAAAAGTTATGCCGTATAAAAAATTGTTTAAAACTGGAAACATACATTCATTTAAAACACATTCCAAGCATAAATGTGCTTTAGGTTTTGATACTTATTAAGGGGACAAAGTTTCGAAAGAACTTGGTTTAAAATCGTAGCCCATAGCTTTGGAGGAGCCATGAAGTCGCACATCAGTCACTTTAAATGTATCAATGTTATTTTAAATTGTTAGGTATTTAAATACATGGCAGTATTTAAACCATATTAAAAAATTGTGCATAAATGTAAATTGATATTCGCGTTAAAAAACAAGAACTGGTTTGATAAATTAATTGTGACAAAAAGTAAACTTATTTGTCTTCTCTTTGCTTTAACTTTCGGAGTTTGAATCATGATAATAATAATTATTATTATTTTATTTTCAAGTATGGTGTACGTGTTATTCTCATTTCATTTTAGGAAGGGAACTGGAAGGTATTCATTTCGCCATGGACTTCTTGACAACAAACCAGAAACACCAACAAGGGGATCAAGTAAATCTGGAGAAGGTATCTGCCAAAGGGAGGAAAGTTGTCGTAATTGGCGGTGGGGACACAGCCACGGATTGCATCGGAACCAGTCTCAGACAGGTTAAATTTTCATCGATACTCAGTGGTTTTATAATTTTATCATGGTCTTTTAAACACACACCACTTACTAATAGAACCATATTTATGTTAGGTTACTTAGTAAAAAAGATTAATAGAGCATAGTGTTTTCTAGGGGGCGGAAACCTTGGTGACGTTCGAGATCTTGCCTCAGCCGCCGGAGAAGCGGGCGGAACACAACCCCTGGCCCACTTGGCCAGTCATCTTCCGCATCGACTACGGACATTCCGAATTCCGCCAAAAGAACCAGGGCAAAGACCCGAGGGTATTCAGCATTTCCAGCAAGGTGAGCTGTCTGATTGATAACCGATGATAGTAAGAGATAACTAACAGTGCTTTTCGAAAGGGAATGTTTTGTATTAAATTCAAACATTGAAACTGCTATAAACTTTAAAAACATGCTAATAAATATAGAGAGCAAAATCTTGGTTTCTATAATCAACTGAAGCAAAATTTTAAAATTTTATTATAATCAATTTTTATTTAAGTGTTATGTTCTTGAAGAATGCCAAAAATTCTCAGTTTATGTTAAACAAAGGTAAACTGTGCTAAACGGCAATGGCGTGATATTAAAAATAACTTTAAAATCACTTTCAACTTTTTTAAAATTAAAAGATGAAAATATTCTTAAATAATAATGTCTGAAAATGTTATAATAGTAATTAAAATATTTTGAAATAATTAAACGTGGAAAATACTCAAGTGAATATATCATGCTAACAATGCGGTTATTAATATACAAAAAAAATATTATTGTATAGAGTTTAATCATAGCTTTACACTGATATTTAATTATAACCTGAATCAACAGTATTTACAGCGAGAAAATAATACTCATTTAAAATTTTTTTTCTTGTCTTAATTATTTTTTATCAAACTTTAGTAAAATTTTCTCCACAATACAGCTGCTGTAAAATATAAAATAAATAGCTTTAATTTGCCTAAAAATAATAACTACCACAAAACATTGCCATCTAAAACAAAATTACCTCTTCTATTAAGAAAAAAAGTATTTTAAATCATTTTCATATTTTCTGGAACTTAAAAATAAAACGATTAATGTTTGGCGCATGATCTTCATAATCAACTGAAAATTTAGCAACATAAAAACAAGTATTTCAGAAGTTCTTGGGTGACACCAAAGGTCGCGTTTGTGGCATTCTGACAGTGGAAGTGGAATGGACTAAAGACGAATCGGGAAGATACAAAATGAGCGAAAAACCCGGAACCGAAAAAATGTTTGATTGCGATCTGGTGCTTTTGGCAATGGGATTCACTGGTAATTTAATAGCTGCCGTTGTCGACAATAGTTTTTTCAGAGGCTAAATCCCCGTGTTTTTTTATAAAATTGTAATGCGATTTGACAGAATTAGCCAGCTCCGTGAGTGATTGCACATTTACTACACGAATTCGTTTAGAATGAATTTATTTTGTTTCTTATCTACTTAGATACTTTTTAGGACCGGAACAAACGGTAATTGATCAACTAAAATGCGCTCAAGATGGAAGAAGCAACGTTAAAACAGCGGAATCTAGATATCATACTTCAGTGCCTCGTGTGTACGCTGCTGGTGGTATGTTATTTCTGTTTTGTTTTTTTTGATATGGTAAAGGTTTGTTTTTTTTAAGTAAAAGTAGTACAGATTTTACTTCAAAAAACTTTGACTAAAATGTTTATTTTAATCTAAATTACGTTGTTGTTTAAACTTTTTTTTTGAATAATGAAATTGTAAACAATTCTAACGCAGAAAATTCTTTGTTTTCCATCGATAGTTTTTGTGGTGTAGGGAAGTTTCGCAATAAATAACGAGAGGTGTTTTGCTATTTTCAGTGCAGTAAATACTTAATTATTATTAATTATTGATAATTGACCAAAGTCACGCAAGGAATAATGTGCATACGGTTTGGTTAAAAATTGTGTTTGCAACTGTCGAAGTACCTTAATTTTTGTTGTTCCAAAACCGTGCAAAAACTGCTGAACGTATTATTACTGAACTAAACATTATACGGAACGTCCAATCAGCTGCGTGTCAACCATGCTTATGGAAATTATTTCTTACGTGACTTTGTTCGATTGCACAACCTATTAAATTGTTTTGGTTTAGACTGTCGACGCGGTCAAAGTCTGGTGGTTTGGGCGATTCACGAGGGTCGCCAGGCGGCTCGGGAGATCGATTTCGATTTAATGGGAAAGACGTCGTTGGCCGGACCTGGCGGTATCGTCAGCGCTCCCATGGCCAAGGGTTAATTAACTAACATCTTCTAAATAATTTACAAACTTTGTGGTTACCCGTTTTTCTAACAAATCTTTCGGAAATACGCTTCTTTTATATTCAAGAATTGAACCCGCGAAACATTTAAAAATTAATCATGTGCAGATTGTGGATAACTGTAATTACTGTAGATACGCTGGATAAATTTGGAAATGACCTATTGGATTATAGAGGATTTTATGATTTAGGTTGGATTTTAGCTTGTAACTATGGAAACAAAGAATTAGTGTGTTTTTTTGTATTATTTAGTTGCTATAAAGTGAGTCCTCAAAATATAAACTGAATTCGTATTATGTTTTTCCATTTAGTTTACCTACTGTAATAAAATGAAGAGTCTTCCTAGATAATTTGAAGTTACAATATATTTTTTCTATCAGGAGAAGCTTCGTCCATACAACACTTCTTTTGTATAATCGGGTTTTAGTGTTTTTCAGGAAAAGAATGAGGTGTTGTTGTTGTAGTTGACTGCTGTATATTATATTGTGGTAAAAAGTGTCCTTATTTGGACCCCTAATTTCTCTTGCAACGACTGTGTGCTACTTAAAAGCCAGCTCTTAAATAAAGGATACAAAAGGAATGAAACAATGATTATGCTTTCATTAAAGTAAAATAAATACCGCTCCCATCTTGATCGAAAAGTGGGGTGGGGGTGCTCCTCAAGAGAGATATACCTCCCATATAGAAAAATTATCGTTCAAATATAAAGGAGCAGTATACCTTAGAAATCCAATTGCATTTAAACAATTTAGAAAACAATTAAATGCAATAAAAAATTAAACCCAAAACACAATATTGCGACAACTGTAATTTTTAATACGTCGTTTTTTTGTATACTTTACATACCCATAATTTTTTTGAATAGGGGAATAGAGTTAAGAATTTTTTATGTCATATTAATATAACTATATTAATTGTTTTAGAGGCTTCTAAATAGAAGTAGACATTTATTTGTACCTTATCATAATTATACTGCGGCTTGCTGCTAGTACCGGCAAATTTAAAAAATACCTAAATATGATATCATTCTTTTTAAAGTATAATGCTCCGATAAAGTGCGGTAAAGGTTTGATACTTTGTCATATTTTTATACCTCTTTTTGTTGATTATATCAAAGCTGATTGTTATCTGAAAAATGGCCATTAATATCCAAATTATTATCTAAATAAGTGTCATGTACAGATTATTTGATTGGTTTGTTGTGCCATTAAGTAATTGTGGAGCATAAGTATTAAGTTGATTATATTTTTCCATGTAAATAAGAAAATATACAAAATGGTATGTGATTTTAAACACGATGCTTGGAATTAGGATTATTTTTGGTTTTTAATACATAACTAAAAAATAGTATACATGTATTTTGTTGTCTTTGCGTAATAATAGTTTTTGTTAGAAATACACTTGAATGTTGAACCTCTTGTAGCCTAAATGAAATTTTGATTGTTTTTATCCAATTTATATTTGTGAGATTGAGACGGCGAATCAAATCAAATTGAATGATGTTTGTTTTTATAATAATGTATCAAAATTTTCCCTAATCGAAATATCCCCAAAATTTTTAAAAATGATTTTTTATTTATATTCACTTGTAGTTTTATCAACCATTTTAATTCGTAAAAGCACATTAAATAATAACTTGACTTTTTAACGAAATAAATTTATACATATAAACCTTATTTTGGCAAAAATAATCAATTTTAAAGGAAATGTCTCGTATTCGTGAAAGATTTTTGATATTTAAGTGTTTTAACTTTTAATGTTTTTGAGGGGATCGTTCGACCTCAGTCATTATAATGTCATTGTTTATTTTCGTTGCAGTAAAAATGTTATTATATATTAGTAACTGGCTTAAATTCCGCCAACAATAATTGCGGCCATTGGCTGTTGTTTTTGCATAAGCAAAATTATAAAATGAACTGCGTACAGCTTGATAGATCATCATGTCATCTATCTAGCCATACGCAATTCATTTCATATTTTTGCCATGGAAAAAATAACAGCTTGTCGAAATTTAGGCTAAGTGAATTTCAGTCGTTACGTTTGCAGTATACTTTATACATTGTAGATGAAATCATATTTAGTAGTGGGCTAAGGTCAAAAGTATTTAACTTCTAATCAACAAAGTCAATCACTCTAGAAGCCACTGCGAACAAAAAATAAGATTAAGATTAAAAAATTATAATTTTGTATTTAAATATTTAGAAAAACAACTACTGCTTTATTTACATTTTAATGCCGTTATTATACTTACAAACGCATATCGCAAATGGTGACTTAGTCGGGCACCCAGCTATTTAGAATGGACTCAGTGTAATTTTACAAGTCGTTAAAACTAATTAATATTTTTGTTAAATCAGAAAAGTAAACTGATTGTACAAAAATTGAATGGCTTTGATGAGGAGCTAAAACTTTTGCCAAACCATATCTTTTGCAAATGAGTAGTCGTTTTCAGATTTTATTTTGTCAGTAATATTTTAAATTTAGTTGTTATTTACTTTAAATTTAAGTTGATTTTTGTATTAAAGAGATGTGATGTTAAACGAATTTTTAGATTTTTAAAGTTATTTTTGCATAATTTTATCAGAACATTTCTATAGTTCGAATGTTATTCGGTTTCAAAATTCTGAAATTTCCAACTGTGTATTTTGTCAATATTTGTGCCAATATTGTTCATTTAGTCTTTTGATTACGTGCTATTTGTGTTTCGTAATAGGTTTTATACAATTTTATTGTATTTATTTTTTTAAATTTTTTGGTTAAAATAAGCATGTGCTACGCTTTTTAAAAATGGCATAAGACTTAGCCGTTATCCCGAAACTCCGGTGTCACCTCGCCGGTACGTTTTGTTCCAGTGTGGATGTCATAACGCAGTCACACCAGTTTCGTAAATACGGCCGTATTAAATATTTCAAGGTCAATCTGAATAGTCTCATAAATACATATTTTTTAAAGCTTCTTTTGCATCGGTCGTTGTTTAATTTGCATCGATTTTCACAATTTACTTTAAAAGTTAACAAAAAATAATAGGACACTCGAGTGCATAAATTATTTGTATATAAATTTTTCTTTGTACTTTTAATTTTAATCTGACAGATTTGTACGGGGTCTTTAGAGCCTTAAGCAGGGAACTTGGAGCCATCGAAAATTTTTAGAAACTTGGAGCCACAAGCAATGGGAACTTAGAGCCTCTAAGAAAAAATTGGTTTGGGGGTTAGATTTAGGCTTCGCTTAGGCAAACGTTTTGGCTATTTTTATTTTCGGCTCCAAGTTCCCTATTTTTGACTCCAAGTTTCGTCTCCAAGTTCCCAAGGCTCATCGACCCTGAATCGACAGATTATTTTGTTTCAATTTTTAAATAATATTAAACTTGTTTTTAAATTTTACGGGATGGCTTTGGTTTTTGATTGAAAAACGTAATTAGCTACATTTTTAATATGTTTATTGGTCTGTTAGTCAGTAAATAGGTGTTCCTCTTGTAATAAAGTCATTTCTTTTGCTCATTTAGTTTTTTTATCTTTTTATTTAGAATAAACTACCATCTTGTTTTTATCACAGTTGACATTAAGCAGAAGATAAAAAGCACACGAAACAATAAGACAGACAATAATCACAAATTGGTCCTACTTATTCCTGGATTTAAATGCTTAACTCTTGAATCGGCAAAAGGGAAGGGAATTTAAAAAAAAGTTTCTAAAATGTAGGAATTTTTAAATTTTTACAGCAGAAGACAGGGTATTTGAGCGTTTTCATATAAATTTTTAGTAGTAGTTTAATTACGGTTTAACATGCTTTTTCGAAATTTTCGTAGTTTACGAATTTGTGCAGGTGGGGAGGGGGGAATCCCTAGAGATTCTTTCAGCAGCAGATCCGCGCCACTGCTGTTTATTGTTAAGCTTCATGCGAACCGGAAGCGAAACGCGAAGTTTAACACTTAGCAGCGGATTTGCAGCACTTTTTGGACGAAAAAATTCCAAAAGGGATAACCTGACAAAACTCGCAACATAATCAGAATAATACTAACCGCACACACCAAAGAAAACCACGCGTAAAACACGGCATCAAACTGACTAGACGCCGGAGATGAAATCGATTATTATTTTCCGATTCTATATTTGACAAGCAATTGAACAAAACAAAAAACAATGCTAAATTTTATTCCCGCATATTGGCACGTAACATGGGCGTGTAACCGTGAACAAAATTTCTAATAAGGTGTGAATTAAATTACCACTGAGCAAAGCAAAGCGCGAAAAATTTTAAAATTACTTCACATAACCTTTAAATTTTAGAAACCTACAGAGGGCGGGGTCCAGCCTGGTGGTTTCAAGATTACAAAGTGACACAAATTTAAATAGGAAAATCACGACGGTTAATTCGATGTACACAAAGGTTCAGAGAAAAATTGAAAATAATTTTTATAAGATCAGAAAAAATGCACAACCAGCTATCTTTTTTTTAAATTGTATGTTTATGTTAATTTTGTGTGTTATAATCGTGTTTTTTGTAAACCAACGTCATATACAAATTATTTTCAAACCCGCTCGAGGCCTTTGTGTACATGGAATTAACCGTGGTGATTCTTCATATTCTTCATATAGTATTTAACTAAAAAATAACTTTTATTATTTGTTATAAAAATTTATTGCAAAATTAAGCAGGCATGTAACATAATATTTAAAATACTCTTGACATTTTAGGTATTTGACATTTAAGTCTTTTGACGACGACTTAATAATACGGCAATATCCCTTTCCAATATGCAATTATAAGATATGACATTGACCAAAAATTAAATAAAAAACCTGGGAATAGCACGACTGTTTTGTGAGATTTAAGGCTGTTTCATACATGTAAAAAAAGTCCTTTGGAAAGGACTTTTTTAAATCCAAAGGACAAACACAGCGTATAAACGTATGTAAAAACGTCCTTTGGACAAAGTCCAAAGGACGTTTTTACATAAGTATGGACCAGCCTTTAAAAGCTATTTGGTATAGTTTAGTGTAAAAGCATTTTGATTACAAAGTAATAGTTTATGCAGTTCTTAAATTTCCAAAGAATGGCATTAAACTTAAAACAGATGGACCAACCAACTGAAGCAATCGGAAATTTAAAACAGTTCACAGGTCAACAATGCAACAACAACCACCGCGATTAGAACATTAGTATCACAATAATAATAATTCAGCTACTTTAAGAAATGCCTTCAAAAGCGAAAGACGTACAAAAAAGAATACAATAAAAGCAAGAATTAAGTATGGAATGTTTTAAACACCACCATCGGTTAAACAATAAAGCTGCAATGAACTTGAGTGGTCAATCAAAGTTAAGAAACGGTTTTTATTGAAATATTAGAATTTTCTTAGAGGGAATATTTACCCCAGGGGTGTTATACCCTTCAAGAATCCCAATTACTGCCGACACTCCCCCCTCCTAAATTTTGGGGGTACCCCGAACACCCTTCCCCTGAATTTTGGGAGAGTGGAGGGTAGTAATACTAAAAACGCTTAAAATAGGGTATTTAATGTATACCATAAAATTTTTTTGGGACACCCCAAATTTTAAAGGTCGGGTATACTCCCCCCGCAACAAAAAAAATCGAGGCTGCCCACCTATGATACGGGGACAAACGAGACGGCCTCGCTAAAATTGAGTAGTCCCAGTACATAATTTTGAGGCTAAAATGTTTACGTCCGCTTGTGGCGGTACTTTTTTTTGCAATTATACCCTCTGCCCGAAAAACCTAAGGTTTTCAATTTACAAAAGTACCTATGAATTTAAGGTCAAGAAAAAAAGCATTTTTTGGGTTATCCAAATGGTACTTCACGTTAAAACAACTCACTCTTCCAATAAAACATTTTTTTAAACAAAATACACCTTAAAACAAATTATAAAGTATTTTTTATTTTAAAATTTAGGAACGTAAACAATTTTTTTTTAAATTTTTACTGTTTACTACATTTTAATAGTCATTAACACGAATACAATAAAAACTACTCCTCGGATACTTACAACAATAATATAATAAACATAAAAGTTAATAATCATAATATCTTTAAAAATTCAGCTAATACCCAAAGGCAAATTGCACAATAATATTTACATCTAAAGCAAATAATATCAATCAGCGTGTAAAATTTTACCAAAAAGGAAAAATAACTTTTAACCACAGCCACAAAAAGTGAAAAAATTCTAAATGAATTTAAATATAAAAAGATATTTATACACAGATTGTTATACTTCTAAAATTAATATCAAATAGCTGAGTAGTTGAAATCTACGGCACCAGTTGAGGATTTAACGGTAAGTCTGAGCATCGGTTTGTTCTTGGGTCTGCAAACAGGCAGCCACTTGTACTCTTTGCAGTTGTCCTTGTTTAATATTTCCCATGAAAACTGCGCAAAAAATTGGTGTAAAACCGTCTAAAACAAAATTACAGTATATCAATAAAAGCTGGAGGAAATTACCTGACAGTGCCGGTATTGTAGCTATGCTATCACACAATTTGAATTAAGGATGTACAGGCTTACATGGGCACGGGGCCCTTCCAAATTCTGAGATGGTGGTTGAAACACTCCCTCTACTTAGATGTAGGAAGAACAATAAAAGTTAACCCCCGCTCAATTTTGGAGATAAAAAATGTCTTTAAAATTACTTCTAACTGCCTCCAAACCTAAGTTTAGAGGTCAAAATAAATGTTTAAGCAATAAAAAGGGCTTTGATTGATTGATTGATTGAAGAACAGGATTCCGATCCCTTGGTACATTAGGGGCGGGTCCACTAAACGCATGCTGACTAGGTGCTATCTTATCACGTTGTTTAAAACTCTTGTTAATGTTTTAATTTCTGGGTTTTTTCTTGAGAAAACTTATGGGACTCTTTTTTTAGATAGGATAAATTAATATTTAAAGAGTTTTATGCATATTTGTTTAAATCAAAATTTAATAAAGCCTTAAACCGTAATTAGGAGTTTTGCTAACCCGTAACTAGGGGTTATTGCTTTAATAGTTTGTAATATACAAAAAATATGTATAAAATTAAACAAATATCAATTTGTGCCATGCAAACAAAAAGTTCTGTTAGATTTTTCGAGAAAAACCCAGAAATTAAAACATTAACAACAGTTTTAAACAACGTGCTAAGCAGCAAAAACTGAGCGAATCAAATTTTTTAAATGACCAAAAACTGTTTTTTGAGCTTTAAATTCATCAAATTATATCTCGAAATAGGACATTTGGTTAAATATGAAACTATTACCGTTGGATACATCATAATCTGAGCATTCAATCGCACTATACTTTTGTCAAACAAAAATTAATATCTACGTTGATATCTAACTTTTAGTAAAAATCGTCGTAACTGTGGTGTTCTACCTTAAAAGAGACATTTTTAGTTTAATTCTTTTTTTAGCTTTATTTCCAAAGAAATATTTTCAAATTTTCTTTTGCAATGTTTTTTCACGCGAAAAATCTTAATTTCAACAAGAGTTGACCGAAAAAGCTCCGCCTATCAACTTGGATTGGTTCCTTAAAAAATTTTTGTTAATGATATTAAAAGCCTCTAGTTAGCCGCTATTTAAACACCAGGTTATTTTGGCACGTTCCAAGCCCGTTTTTAGTGGACTCGCCCTAGATGTACAGTGTTGCGGTTTATTTTATCTTGTACCATAATGTATGGAACTCACAACCATTATTGTGCCAGTACAGCATAATATAACTGAAATCTACCAAAAGGATTTAAGGGAAGAGTATTTTATTAATAAACACATTATGTTTTATAGAAGATTGGAATTTCTACGATGTTGAAATGTGTCCTTCAAAATCCTACAAAAACTAACAAAAAAACACTTCATAACAGACCGGCACGGTCGGAAATATTTCCCCCTTTTATTGGGGGATTCCCCCCCTCTTTATTTCACCCCCCCCCCCCGTCAAAACAAGAAAATCCCCTCCATATATGACGCCGTCGCCACGTCGCGCCTCTCGCGGTTCCCTCCGTAGCTTTTCACCTCACCCTTCGCTACCTCTTCTTATTCCCTTTTCCTTCCCCTTTTTTCTTTTTTTTTTTTCCCCTTCCCCCCCCCCCCCCCCCCCCCCCCCCCCCCCCCCCCCCTACCCACGCCCCCCCCCCCCCCCCGCCCCCCCCCCCCCCGGGCGGGGCCCCCATTTTTTTTTTTATATATATATATATATATAAATTATAATATATTAGATAAGAATATAATAGAACACAAATTTCACTTATGGTAAACATGGCAATGGCGGTTTTGGTAAACCAAATCAACCACAACCTCCAAAGTGGCGTAATACCCATTGTAGGTTGTCGAGGTGGGCGTCATATTTTTAACTTAATGTAATTTTTACACTGATTTAGTTTGATCTTAATGAATAATTTCTTAAACTATAAGTGTTTTCTTGAAAAAAAGAACATCGAGATGGTTATATTTAAAAAACATATTTTATCAAATTATATTTTTGAGTTTTTTTGTTGAAAACTCTGGCGAAACAAAACCATTTTAAAATAATAAAATTGACACTTTTTCATTTAAATAAAAATTTTCATAAAAGAATTAAATTCAGCATTTTTTTTATTGCCAAAAATTTGCCGACCGTTTTAGGTAAAAATCGCAAGTTTTTTTTTGACTAAAACAGCAATATCTTGACAGAGACTTTGTAAAAATTTTTAATCAGTGTTCAAAAATTAACATAAAAATACGTTGGTATTTTATATATTTTTGCATCAAAATTTGCCTTGTAAATAACAATACCCTAAAAGCCCTATTTTTGGCCTTTTAAAAATTATATGTATTAGGAGTATTTTATTCAGGGCGTTATTAGGAATTTGATTTGTAACAGTGCTCCTTTTTATGTTTTATTTTATATTCCACATCATTTTTGTTAAAAAGTTGCTAAATTTAAAAAAAATTTATTAATACACTTAAATTTCACCATGGAAAGTTTAAACAAAAAAAATCGATAATTAAAACATTTTTGTTTCGTGTTACATGTTATATGACATTAAAATACATACAAATGTCAATTATATCATTAGTACAACCATTTATTCAATTTTTTTATTCTATTTCTTTTTGGATTTTTTCTTACATAAAAATTGCTATTTGTTCTATGTTAAAGCATATTTTATTTACAAAAATTAGTTTAAATTGTTGTAAAAATAAACATTTATCCTAAATTTAATTTGAACTAAACTGATAAAAAATATTAAAAGTGTCAGTCTTCAATATTACACTTTTTGCAAAACTCCTTTTATATTTTAATTTAATTATACAAAAGGTATGACTTTTAGACTTAGTATTGAAAGATTTTAATTTTTAAATCCTTATAATTCTTTCGGCTTAAAAAATCGCATCTAAACTTGATAAATTAATGAAACCAATAAAAATATCCTTGTTGTAGTTTGTTAATAATTATTAAATAAAACATTCATAGTTGAAATATAATTGTTTATCCATTTTCAGTTTTACGCGCCAAGGGGCCTTACATTTATTTTTTAATTAAAAACCCCATTTTATATGAAAGTTATATGTTAGTGAAATCAAGTTTTTCGCAGTGTTTTATGAGCTTATCTTGGTTTTTTATAGTCCTAAATTAAAAATAAGAGTTTCAAGTTGAAGACGACACTTATTTTTCATACAAATAATAGGATAAATATTTAGAAACAATTGCAAACTAATTTTGTAAAAAAAGGAGCTAACATAGAACAAATAGCAATTTTTATGAAGAAAAAACCAAAACAGAATAGAAAAAAAAAGAAAAAGGGACTAAGAATAATGACATTTGTATGATTTTAATGTCATATAACATGTAACACGAAACAAAAAGTATATCATTTTTTTTGTTTAAACTTCCAGGGAAAAGGAAATTTTTAATGCACTACAAAAAAAAAAAAAAAGAGCCTGTTACAAATCAAATTCCTAATACTAATAATACTCTAATAATATAATTTTTAAAAGGCAAAAATAGGGCTTTTAGGGTATTGTTATTTACAAGGCAAATTTTTTTATGCAAAACAGATAATACAACGTATTTTTATGTTATTTTTTGACTGTTTAAAAATTTTTACAGTCTCTGTCAAGATATTGCTTTTTAGTCAAAAAACTTGGATTTTTACTAACTCTGAAATTTTTGGCAATAAAAAATTGAATTTAATTCTTTTATGAAATTTTTATTTAAATGAAAAGTTCAATTTTATTATTTTAAAATGGTTTTGTTTCGCAGAGTTTTCAAAAAAAATCAAAAATATAATTTGATAAATATGTTTTTTAAATATACCATTCGATTTCTTTTTTCAAGAAACTTATAGTTTAAGAAATTATTCATTAAGTCAAACTAAATCAGTGTAAAAATTACATTAAGTTAATATACCCCCACCCCGACAACTACAATGGGTATTACCACTTTGAATTTTCGATTTGTTTACAAACGCCATTGCCATTTTAATAGTGAAATTTTTTTTATTATATTCTTATCTAATATATTATAATTTATATATATATATATATATGAAGTGTTTTTTTGTTAGTTTTTGTAGGATTTTGAAGGACACATTTCAACATCGTAGAAATTCCAATCTTCTATAAAACATAATGTGTTTATTAATAAAATACTCTTCCCTTAAATCCTTTTGGTAGATTTCAGTTATATTATGCTGTACTGGCACAATAATGGTTGTGAGTTCCATACATTATGGTACAAGATAAAATAAACCGCAACACTGTACATCTAGGGCGAGTCCACTAAAAACGGGCTTGGAACGTGCCAAAATAACCTGGTGTTTAAATAGCGCCTAACTAGAGGCTTTTAATATCATTAACAAAAATTTTTTAAGGAACCAATCCAAGTTGATAGGCGGAGCTTTTTCGGTCAACTCTTGTTGAAATTAAGATTTTTCGCGTGAAAAAACATTGCAAAAGAAAATTTGAAAATATTTCTTTGGAAATAAAGATAAAAATAATTAAACTAAAAATGTCTCTTTTAAGGTAGAACACCACAGTTACGACGATTTTTACTAAAAGTTAGATATCAACGTAGATATTAATTTTTGTTTGACAAAAGTATAGTGCGATTGAATGCTCAGATTATGATGTATCCAACGGTAATAGTTTCATATTTAACCAAATGTCCTATTTCGAGATATAATTTGATGAATTTAAAGCTCAAAAAACAGTTTTTGGTCATTTAAAAAATTTGATTCCCTCAGTTTTTGCTGCTTAGCACGTTGTTTAAAACTGTTGTTAATGTTTTAATTTCTGGGTTTTTCTCGAAAAATCTAACAGAACTTTTTGTTTGCATGGCACAAATTGATATTTGTTTAATTTTATACATATTTTTTGTATATACAAACTATTAAAGCAATAACCCCTAGTTACGAGTTAGCAAAACTCCTAATTACGGTTTAAGGCTTTATTAAATTTTAATTGAAACAAATATGCATAAAACTCTTTAAATATTATTTTATCCTATCTAAAAAAAGAGTCCCATAAGTTTTCTCAAGAAAAAACCCAGAAATTAAAACATTAACAAGAGTTTTAAACAACGTGATAAGATAGCACCTAGTCAGCATGCGTTTAGTGGACCCGCCCCTAATGTACCAAGGGATCGGAATCCTGTTCTTCAATCAATCAAAGCCCTTTTTATTGCTTAAACATTTATTTTGACCTCTAAACTTAGGTTTGGAGGCAGTTAGAAGTAATTTTAAAGACATTTTTTATCTCCAAAATTGAGCGGGGGTTAACTTTTATTGTTCTTCCTACATCTAAGTAGAGGGAGTGTTTCAACCACCATCTCAGAATTTGGAAGGGCCCCGTGCCCATGTAAGCCTGTACATCCTTAATTCAAATTGTGTGATAGCATAGCTACAATACCGGCACTGTCAGGTAATTTCCTCCAGCTTTTATTGATATACTGTAATTTTGTTTTAGACGGTTTTACACCAATTTTTTGCGAAGTTTTCATGGGAAATATTAAACAAGGACAACTGCAAAGAGTACAAGTGGCTGCCTGTTTGCAGACCCAAGAACAAACCGATGCTCAGACTTACCGTTAAATCCTCAACTGGTGCCGTAGATTTCAACTACTCAGCTATTTGATATTAATTTTAGAAGTATAACAATCTGTGTATAAATATCTTTTTATATTTAAATTCATTTAGAATTTTTTCACTTTTTGTGGCTGTGGTTAAAAGTTATTTTTCCTTTTTGGTAAAATTTTACACGCTGATTGATATTATTTGCTTTAGATGTAAATATTATTGTGCAATTTGCCTTTGGGTATTAGCTGAATTTTTAAAGATATTATGATTATTAACTTTTATGTTTATTATATTATTGTTGTAAGTATACTAGGAGTAGATTTTATTGTATTCGTGTTAATGACTATAAAATGTAGTAAACAGTAAAAATTTAAAAAAAATTGTGTACGTTCCTAAATTTTAAAAATAAAAAATACTTTATAATTTGTTTTAAGGTGTATTTTGTTTAAAAAAATGTTTTTATTTGAAGAGTGAGTTGTTTTAACGTGAAGTACCATTTGGATAACCCGAAAAATGCTTTTTTTCTTGACCTTAAATTCATAGGTACTTTTGTGAAATTGAAAACCTTAGGTTTTTCGGGCAGAGGGTATTTAATTGCCAAAAAAAGTACCGCCACAAGCGGACGAGAACATTTAAGCCTCAAAATTATGTACTGGGACTGATCAATTTTAGCGAGGCCGTCTCGTTTGTCCCCGTATCATAGGTGGGCAGCCTCGATTTTTTTGTTGCGGGGGGGGAAGATACCTCACCTTTAAAATTTGGGTGTCCCAAAAAAATTTTATGGTAGACATCAAAGACCCCATTTTTAATGTTTTTAGTATTACTAACACCCAATAACCTTTTGAAAATTCAGGGGAAGAAAGGGCGTTCCGGGTACCCCCAAAATTTAGGAAAAGGGAGTGTCGGCAGTAATTGGGATTCTTGAAGGGTATAATACTCCGGGGGTTTGCATTCCCTCTAAGAAAATTCCTAAATATTTCAATAAAAACCGTTTCTTAACTTTGATTTACCACGCAAGTTCATTGCAGCTTTATTGTTTAACCGATGGTGGTGTTTAAAACATTCCATACTTAATTCTTGCTTTTATTGTATTCTTTTTTGTACGTCTTTCGCTTTTGAAGGCATTTCTTAAAGTAGCTGAATTATTATTATTGTGATACTAATGTTCTAATCGCGGTGGTTGTTGTTGCATTGTTGACCTGTGAACTGTTTTAAATTTCCGATTGCTTCAGTTGGTTGGTCCATCTGTTTTAAATTTAATGCCATTCTTTGGAATTTTTCTAACTGCATAAACTATTACTTTGTAATCAAAATGCTTTTACACTAAACTATACCAAATAGCTTTTAAAGGCTGGTCCATACTTATGTAAAAACGTCCTTTGGACTTTGTCCAAAGGACGTTTTTACATACGTTTATACGCTGCGTTTGTCCTTCTGCATCTTGAAATAGTCCTTTCCAAAGGACTTTTTTTACATGTATGAAACAGCCTTAAATCTCACAAAACAGTCGTGCTATTCCCAGGTTTTTTATTTAATTTTTGGTCAATGTCATATCTTATAATTGCATATTGGAAAGGGATATTGCCGTATTATTAAGTCGTCGTCAAAAGACTTAAATGTCAAATACCTAAAATGTCAAGAGTATTTTAAATTATTATGTTACATGCCTGCTTAATTTTGCAATAAATTTTTATAACAAATAATAAAAGTTATTTTTTAGTTAAATACTATATGAAGAATATGAAGAATCACCACGGTTAATTCCATGTACACAAAGGCCTCGAGCGGGTTTGAAAATAATTTGTATATGACGTTGGTTTACAAAAAACACGATTATAACACACAAAATTAACATAAACATACAATTTAAAAAAAAGATAGCTGGTTGTGCATTTTTTCTGATCTTATAAAAATTATTTTCAATTTTTCTTCTTGAACCTTTGTGTACATCGAATTAACCGTCGGTGATTTTCCATTGATTTTCCGATTTAAATTTGTGTCACTTTGTAATCTTGAAACCACCAGGCTGGACCCCGCCCTCTGTAGGTTTCTAAAATTTAACTCTCATGTGAAGTAATTTTAAAAGTTTTCGTGCTTTGCTTTGCTCAGTGGTAATTTAATTCACACCTTATTAGAAATTTTGTTCACGGTTACACGCCCATGTTACGCGCCAATATGCGGGAATAAAAATTTAGCATTGTTTTTTGTTTCGTTCAATTGCTTGTCAAATATAGAATCGGAAAACAATAATCGATTTCATCTCCGGCGTCTAGTCAGTTTGATGCCGTGCTTTATGCGTGGTTTTCTTTGGCGTGTGCGGTTAGTATTATTCTGATTATGTTGCGAGTTTTGTCAGGTTATCCCTTTTGGAAATTTTTTGTTGAAAAGTGCTGCAAATCCGCTGCTAAGTGTTAAACTTCGCGTTTCGCTTCCGGTTCGCATGAAACTTCACAATAAACAGCAGTGGCGCGGATCTGCTGCTGAAAGAAACTGAAGGGATTCCCCCTTTCTCACCTGCACAAATTCGTAAACTACGAAAATTTCGAAAAAGCACGTTAAACCGTAATTAAACTACTACTAAAAATTTATATGAAAACGCTCAAATACCCTGTCTTCTGCTGTAAAAAATTAAAAATTCCTACATTTTAGAAAACTTTTTTTTTAAATTCCCTTCCCTTTTGCCGATTCAAAGAGTTAAGCATTTAAATCCAGGAAGAAGAAGGATGAATTTGCGTTGATCGTCTGTCTGATCTGTACTTTTGTGTGCTTTTTATCTTCTGCTTAATGTCAACTGTGATAAAAACAAGATGGTAGTTTATTCTAAAAAAAAAGATAAAAAAACTAAATGAGCAAAAGAAATGACTTTATTAGAAGAGGAACACCTATTTACTGACTAACAGACCAATAAACATATTAAAAATGTAGCTAATTACGTTTTTCAATCAAAAACCAAAGCCATCCCTGAAAATTTAAAAACAAGTTTAATATTATTTAAAAAATTGAAACAAAATAATCTGTCGATTCAGGGTCGATGAGCCTTGGGAACTTGGAGACGAAACTTGGAGTCAAAAGAGGGGAACTTGGAGCCGAAAATAAAATAGCCAAAACATTTGCCTAAGCGAAGTTCTAGAAATCTAACCCCCAAACCAGGCTCTAAGTTCCCATTGCTTGTGCGGCTTGAGTTTCTAAAAATTTTCGATGGCTCCAAGTTCCCTGCTTAAGGCTTGAAAGACCCGTACAAATCTGTCAGATTAAAATTAAAAGTACAAAGAAAAATTTATATACAAAAAATTTATATGACTGAGTGTCCTATTAATTTTTGTTAACTTTTAAAGAAAATTGTGAAAATCAATGCAAATTAAACAACGACCGATGCAAAAAAAGCTTAAAAAAATATGTATTTATGAGACTATTCAGATTGACCTTGAAATATTTAATACGGCCGTATTTACGAAACTGGTGTGACTGCGTTATGACATCCACACTAGAACAAAACGTACCGGCGAGGTGACACCGGAATTTCGGGTAATAACGCGGTAAAGTCTTATGCCATTTTTAAAAAGCGTAGAAAATGCTTTTTATAACAATAAAATTTAAAAAAATAAATTCAATTAAATTTTATAAAACATATTACTTAACACAAATTTCACGTAATCTAAAGACTACATGAACAATATTTGCACATATATTGACAAAATACACAGTTGGAAATTTCAGAATTTTGAAACCGAATAACATTCGAACTATAGAAATGTTCTGATAAAATTATGCAAAAATAACTTTGAAAATCTAAAAATTCGTTTAACATCACATCTCTTTAATACAAAAATCAACTTAAATTTAAAGTAAATAACAACTAAATTTAAAATATTACTGACAAAATAAAATCTGAAAACGACTACTCATTTGCAAAAGATATGGTTTGGCAAAAGTTTTAGCTCCTCATCAAAGCCATTCAATTTTTGTACAATCAGTTTACTTTTCTGATTTAACAAAAATCAGGGAAGAGCGCGGAGCGCTCTTTCCCTTATATTAAATGGGTTAAGTCACTGCGCGGTTAACCGTTGTTGATGGCGTCATCGAAATCAACAAAACCTTTAATAGTTTTTTAGCCAATTAAAAATCTGAACATTTTACATAACTAAAATATTACCCATATTTTTCTGATATTAA